>DWNE01000755.1:0-25895 GCA_018249875.1 Cecropterus toxeus | reverse complement strand
TTAAAATTTATTTTCTATTTTTTAGTTCGGTTTTCTATAAAAAGCGTGTTTTTAGTTTTTTAAAACTATTATTTATATATAATTCTTTTCGAACATAAAAAAGTTACCATCGCTTCAGATGGCAATGTTGCTGGAAAACACCACATTTCCTTTTACAATAATATTTTTAATCGATCCATGCAACTCGATTGAAATATCGACAAAAAGAAATTTAAAAACCGCTTAATTTTTTTCTATTTTGATCTAAATACGAATACTAAATTATTGTGGACCAAAAATTGCACATGTAATGCATACAACTGACTATAAATAAGTTAAAGGTATATTCCTTATGTATTCAGTCGATAGCATCGTAATAAGCTTACACGGACAAGTTTTACAATTGACTTAAACTTACTCCAAGTAAAATAATAAAAAATGTTCGTTTTTTTTAATATTTTAGCGTGAAACATGATACAACTATATTCATCGTACAGTTTATGGCCCGCGGGATAAGCCGGCCGACGACCCCGGGTTCAAACGTTTGCGCTCTATATTATTCATGAACATTTCTTCTTGGGTCATGTTCAGTTTCACGTAAAATGTTAATTTTTCAGCTGCTCTCTAATGTTTGTAAAGTCAAAAGCTCTGTATGTAAGAACAAGCTTTGACACTTATAATAAATTCACGGATTAGAACTCCTTACTTTAATTCAGAGTTCATACCACACTTCGTTAATGAGGATATACTCGGGTTAAATAGTATTTAACTCGGGTTTAATTATGTAAAACTTAATAATTATATATTTTAAATTTGCTGAAACAAAAACATAAATCTAAATTTGCCTTTTTTTTGTCGAGGGTGAAACCTTCAAAAGGTACCCCACGCCGTAGGAACGACGCCGGGTTATGTGGGATTTTTGCCGCACTAAAACGCCCCCGGTGGCCGTCCTCAGCGCTGTGTGGAGGACTCCGGGATGTCCAACGGAACGCAACCGGAGTCCCCCAAGCGCGATGCTTTTTTGGCTCTTTCCCGGTGAGCATCAGCGCTCATCGTGCTTTCAGGTATTTACGACAGCATGCGACCACACATGCCGCCGTCCTTCCCGGGGTCACTTAACTAGACAGTACGAACTCCCACTGTTGCCACCTGCAACTCCGAAAGGTCCCTTTTAGTCGCCTCTTACGACAGGCAAGGGATACCGTAGTCCTATTCTGGTCCCGGTACTACAGAGACAAAATTTACCTACCTAATGGTAAATTTATTTCTTTGTGAAACCACAATAAATCGACAGTCTACTTCATAGTAGGTAAGTCTATAGTGTTTATAGTATGTATCAATAAACATTTATGTACTTGAACAAGACATACTCGAAGTAAAGGTACAGACGACCAGGAGGACAGATGACCTGAAGAAGACGAAGGACCGCTACCGCTGGACTCAGATGGCAGGACCGGTTGGAGTGGCGCAGATTATGGGAGGCCTATGTTCAACATTGGACTTTCAAGGGCTGATAGACGAGTGAATGTAGAGTACAGAACCGCGTGTTATAAACCAATATGCTGACTTACCGCTGCCAAAATACTTCAGCGCTAAATCGGATGATTTCTTAATAACTTTGGTTGAGGTCAACGCCTTACAATTTTGGTAAAGGCCGATACATAACAAACGTAATAATATTTTGATTTCGAAAAACAAAGCTTGTAACTGAAAAGAAATCTTCCGTTAATCAGATGAATTAATTTGTAATCTAAATATTTTGCTTACAAAGATTTTATTCTGAACTCATTTCGGAATCCATTTAAAGAAACGAAAGGAAACAAATAAAACGAAGCCACATGCCGCGTTTTTAATTTTTATTATCCTGAATCATAAATGAAATAGTGTCACGTCTTTGATGTTACAAACGATAACGGATCTGTTACTGGCGAATGTGATTCCATTTGTAAACAAAACAGTCCTTAACCTTCCATTTGGGAGGCAAGGAACCCGTGAATACCGTGAATCAGCTCGCGCGAAATTGGGACGTTCGTTTATGATGCGTTCACCGTTTTCATAACTGGTAATAATGCGAGACGTTTTGTCAGTAATTACCTAGTTTTTGTGAAACTGAAGTAACAGACGCGCAAGTCCAACTGATAAACATCATTTGGATTTTTTTATAATGTAGTAGTAAACAAGCAACTGTAGTAAGCTACACCTACGGAAAACCCTGGATGTATGGCCAGTGCAGTCCTTGGATATTTTTTATCTGATTGAAATAGCAAACGATGTCATTCATCAGGTAGCATGCGGCTACGGCTACCCATGGACACCTGTAAGTAACTTCATACAGAACAAGGGTTCTCTCTGAAGTTGATCAGAGATGCGTTGCTACTCCTGAGGATTAAGACGGTCGCCTCATATTTAAGTGCGACCACAGCCTTCTGCGAACCGCGAGAGTTGCTTTATGATAGCAATAGGTGCAGCGGTGGTACCTCCCCGGGTGAACTACACTTGTCCTACGTCCTGGTAAAATTCAAATTGAACCGCAGTACTAACCTAGGTTTGCCTATTGAGGAATCATTACAAAATTTGTGGTAAATAGATACATATATACATACGCTCATACATATAACATATATATAACATATATATTCACACATACTATTACTACACTTAAGCACCAAAATAGTATGCACTAAAACCAGTTTTTGAACTCCTCTGGATCTAGAAATTATTATAATAAAATTAGTGTTGTAATGGATCCTTATGAATAACAAATAACCTCAGAAACGAGGTCTTCCAATTTCATCCATTATCCTTATCAGTATGCAAATTGCACACAACGAGCTATTTGTATTCCTGCCGCACTGGATGAGGTTATTTCCTGGTGTTGGGAGTCTCCTTCTGCTGAAAGATTCAGAATGCGAAATGCAGTGATATCCTGGTAATTTTGGCTTTCATAAAATCTTTAACAATTACATTTTATTTGAAGTTTTGCGTTTATAAAAATTTCCAAAGGAAATATGCCTACTTACTTGAGCGTCTACTAGGTGCTCGAAGATACGGTACTACTACACACTACACACAAATTGTTTTGCAGGGTATGGCAAGACATATTTTTATATAAATTTGAAGTAACATAAAAGCATGCCATCCACTTGATGTTAAGTGGACATTGCCGTCCATAGCCATCTGAAAACAACCTCATAGAATAGGTGTTATACATGATGTCAAACACAATTGAGTTGCTACTTCCGTGGACTAAAATGGTCTCCGTCAGGTGAAAACTACACTCTTTCACCACAACGCAAGAACAAATTTACTCTAGAAACAAATGTGACGGTGATACCTGTCCGGTCCAAATGTACTCGTTCTATTACATTTCAAGGTGGTATTTCATTCTTTTAGGTTGTTTCTTATGTACTAGAAATAGCTAACGAATGTCCTGTATGGTACTTAATATAAAAAAATATTGCCCGGTAAGGTCTGTTACTTGTTCGTTAAGTCAGTCATAGTTATTTTAAATATTGACACTATTACATCCTTAAATCACTAACGAAACAATGCTTTTATAAGACACAAATGGCGGTGATAACGCTTCAGTGGAATCACAAACAGTTCCACCACATTAAACGTAAGATTGTCTAATACAAAAAAAATAATTGCTTAACGTGACGAAACAATTAAGTCGTATAATCAACAGTAAACAATTAATATCCCTCATAAATCCGGTCGTTTGTTTTCGACACAAAATGTCGCAATAAACACACATTTAAGACCTCTGAGAGCGTTACAAGAGGCCGCTCTTAACAACGGCCTCTTGGCTTTGCTCTGCTGCCCGACTTTAATTGCTGTGCCATTTTTAAACGAATGTAAATTTTATTTTTGCCTGTTTAACTCGTTAAGACATTAATTTGACTACGTTTAAAAGAATGTGTCCTATTAAAAGTTCGAAACAAATCTTAAAAGAAAATATCGATAACGCTTCTCAAGCTGACATACTAATCATTGCCAATTTCTGAAACTGCATCTATTTTTCTGCTATTCATATGTTAAAATATTAAAGCTCCTGTATTCATTTATATCTTTAAAATTTTGTTATCAAGTTAGTAAAAAATAAAAAAATACGTCTAAAGTTTTTTTATTATTTTCAATTGGTTACAGCTGTAATTTACAAGTGTAAATGCCCGAGCCCTAACTCAGTAGAACTAGATACAAGTTCATATTGATGTCAAGTATTTGAAATAAATTATGACAGACAGAACAAAACAGAGCGAAATGATTAATGTATCGCAAAATAGATTAAAAACCGTAATAAATAACTAAATCAATTGGAGCGTCTGTTTGTTTATTTCTTTATTATATTAGCGAATTTTATTAAACGGTACCAGGCGTGCAAAACACGATGGATGTGCATGCTGTGGTGAATCAATAAGCCCCGTCAATATAGCTTGCTAACGAATTTATTAGCTGCCTATCGGCATTCCAATAACTGAGTTTTCATATCGCATCGGGCATTCAACAAGCGAAATTGCTATGTAAAAAGTAATTTGATATAAAATGCAATATTTCTATGCTCGTAGGTATTAGTCAAGCGCTAAGAAATGTTATACGAGAAATATATATTTAGATATATGTATGAGTTATTACTTAGGTTGAGTAGAATGTCATTTCGTGGCCATATGATACTAGACATCTTAGGTAAACTTTAAAGGAAGGCCGCCATTTTCTTCTATGTAGTTCTTGAAAACCTAATAACACAGCATGAAAATAATGCTTAAGTATTATCCCAAAATTATACGTATACACATTTCTTTATGAATTCCTTCTGATGTTATTAGTTAAATATGTACCAACCATGGTATCAAGGAAAGTGTTCGCCTCAAAATTACCTGAAGACTAAAGCTTACTTCTTAGCTTTTTTATTCCGTAACCTACTAAGTAAATGTATATTTTCGAAATCGATAACATTACCTAAAAGTAAAGTGCGCAACACTTTTATGAATGAAACAATATCTGTTTAGCCCTTGGCTTTGTCCCCTAGTGCCACTAGATGTCTGCGGCCATTAGAAGAGTCCTTAGTACTCAACTTTACTTCAAGTCGCTTCGCCAAATTTATCTTCTAAGCTTACAGTGTGTTTGACATTTTGAGTAATAGAGTGAGCGTGCTATTTCATTAGTTTTAGTTTCTTCTTCATATTAAATGTTTTTTGTATTTAATTAATGTTACAAAGGTATTCTTATAGTGGTGCTAATTGCTATGATAGTAAGTCGTTTACAAAATGAATAATCATGAATGGATTTTTCGTACTAATATTTCTTGATAGCATCACCTGTTCCAACATTAAAATCACGGACAGAATTATCTTATAAAATTATTTAGCAAATAAATCATTTTATTGAATTTTCTTTCCAATCTAAGACAGCTCAAAGTTCAAATAAAACATTTCTCACATCTCCTTCTGCGTCATGTTTCTGAAAAACGAATCCCGTGGTACAATGACGGCACATTCGTTTTGTTTACAATACGTGTAGAAGCTGAAATAGAATAACGCAAACATCGGCGCTCGAAGCAAGAAATCGAACGATCTAACAATAACAATAGTCGCGCGGCTGCTGTGATGGACTGTTGTTCTTTCATGTTTTATATCCAGCGATAACGATATGGGATTCGATTTTACAGCTTTCTACTTTTATTGGATCTACTGAAATGGTTTTATTGTACCGACGACTTTCAAATGGCTCCAAATGAGAACATGAACGCCAACAAAACTAAATAAACAATGACTAAAAGTTCCTATCGGAAAATATCTTAAGTGTATCTTATTATTATCTAAATTTTCTGGTTCGAATTATAAATACACTTTCGTACGCTACTCAAGTAAAATATACAAAAAGAGGAAGCATAAAATTAAATAAATACGTTATCTCAAATATTTTCATTACGGGAAGTACTCGTATAAAAACGAATATGAGGCAAACTGAATATTTGTTTACTCACGGCAATAAACGCGCAATGAAACGATGGAACGCATTAATCATACGCGATGTTTGCTCTACGTAGCGATTGAGTGAGCTTTAAATGTAGAGCAAATAGGTTTTTATATCCGGATATATGTGGTGCTCGCAAGTTTGTTTATCGAAGGATTTTTATCAATAGAGCTTGTGAATATCTTTATTGTGTGCTGGTGTGCACTCGAATCGTTTAGATTGTAAGCACGGTAGGAAAAGTTCCTTCGTATTTTGCGTGTTATATCTCGTCTCATTTTTAAGTCTAGTACTGGATATCGACCTCGATACTGAAATAACCTTCGAAAAAAGCACTCTCCTTGATTTAATACATTAATGTCCTTTTTTATTCGCAAGAAATCCATCACGAATGCTCTACAATACCCAGCACTTTTCTACTTCTATAATTTAATATATCTTTAATGTTACTTTTAATATAACACTATTTTTATAATGGACTTAAAGGTATAAAATAAATCGAATGAAAAATGCAGATATAAAATTGACGAATTAGAGTATAGTTCATCTAAAAGTTATATAACACCAATCAGCCATTATTGTGATAGTGACTCTTCCTCGTCGTTAGTCGTATTTAGCAAAGAACTGCGTACATCCCACATTTGTTTGTTGAATTATTTTCCACTTTTAATCTAATATAAAAAAATTAAAACTCTAGCTCACCATCAAAACTTAAAATTGATAACAAAATTCCCACCCAATGTACAAGACCGAAAACGAGTGCCAACAAAATTGTGAAAACGACCATATACATATGTTCTACGGAATTTAGTTAAAACATATACAAAAACCGCTTGTGAGCTTCCATCCGTGGCAACAATACCCAAAGTGAGATAGAAGCAAGCTAACCGTAGATATTAAAAATAACTATCCAGTATATTGTTGGGAATTTCCGTTATAAAGTCTGCGGAAATCCCTTGTTCACAACAACAGAACACGTTTTAGTTCGCAGTTCTACATTAGGAGCTATTATTCCAGTTCGGAAGGCAGCGAACAGCACTCGTGGCTATCGATTGGCAACGGATTTACAGCCGGCAGCTGACTCACGGTGTATTGACCGACGTTTAAGAAAATAGGACTGTTTATACCATTGAAAAATTAATGTATTGCAAAATATAAAATAGGTGTAATATAAAACGATGATATTTGTAGCGTCGATTATGTTTCTACTTCGGAGGCGCCATCACCTCACCTGTTTCTGCTTTATATTGTTGCAATATATATGGTAGACTTACCTATTTACCCGAGGCGTTTCAACTTAGTACTCAAGAGTAGCAACGCTTCTATGGATACTTCTAAAAGGTCTGATCTTATCTGGTTAGATTTCGTTATCTATCGGCGATGGTGGTCATTTACCATCAGAAACTTTAACCTCGTTTGCTTATTCTACATCATGCAGAACAACGTATATCACTTTTAGAACGCTAACCAGAAGGAATAGACAGTGAATATGAGGCCCTCGTTTGCTACTTCGATTAAATTAAAAAAGTAGTGCACCATACATTTTAAAGTCGTCCTACCTCCTAATATTTGAGAATGGGTGTTACATATTTACACCTATATCGAATGACATACCATTGGAGACTCATGAACCAGCATTATTGCTATTAGCCAAATTAATACCATATTTGTTGTAACATTTCATAATATCACCAGAAATACGCCAAATGTATTGTAAATATATCAAAATGAAAAGTAGTAACGACATACTTTTTGCATTTGGGATTATATACCATAGCTAGACTTTAATATTAGTTTTTATTTCAGTATTGCACCGCAAGAAATTAAACCCACGATACTGGCATTGCTCCAAGTGTGGTCAGGACTTGGTGATAAGCCCGTGACTAACGGCTGGTGCCGTGGAATAAACGATCCCTGACTTGCATACCATTTGTTTAGAGTTTTTCTTTTATTACTAGCTTAAATTTATTTTATCTTTATTTTTATCTTTTGCCACCTTTCCTATTATGTACTTAAAATTGCGATTGATTTATACACTTTCTTCTTTACTACACTAGTTCTAGAACTTCTTAACATTCCATTACTATCCCAATGCTAGGCGAGGGTCTACTCTCAGGACGCGAGTGTTTAGGTTAGAGTATACCGCGCTGGCCAATTGTGTGGCCAGCGCGGTATAATAAGTGGACTCACACCTCTAAGATTTTTTTAAGAACTCTCGGGTGTGTACGTTACCTTTGACGTAAGCAGTGATAATTATTTTATATTACTTACATCATTTTAGAAAAGTCAGTGGTGCGTTCCTGGGATTCGAACCTCGGCCGCTCGATTGAGCGGCCTAGTTTTAATAACTATCTATCACTGCTCCTTAAATTTGACACCATAAAATTATCTGAAAGAAATGTAGCGTTAAAGCTGCATTCTGTATCGTTCTTAAAATTTATATTTATCTTTGTTTTATATACTTTCTGTGTAAAATAAAAAGTATTAATATGATTAAATTCCACAATCACACTTCTTCTACAAAACAAGCAACTTAGTTGTTTCAGTAAATAAAACATTGCACTCGCTAACATACAATAGCTTAGATGACCAATTTTAACATTTAATAAAGAAATTCTAAGAAGTAATGTGCATGCAATTGAAAATTATGCTTAAGGCGATCTAAATGGAGGTAAAAAGCTAATTGATAATAGTAGGAATAAAGATTTTATGTTTTAAAACCAATTTTAAGACTACCAAGAAAGTAATTATTGGATTATAACAATGATTTTTAATAAATATTATTTTTTATCTGTATACATGTTTAAAACTGGATTTTATTATACTTACCCATAATTTTAATTTACCGAAACAAAATATTGAGAAATTCTATAGTTCAATCACATTAAAATCTGAAAGAAAATCCATCGCACAAATGAAAAACTTCTGAAGATCTGATTTATATCCAAGTCGAATACACTAAATACCAGGCTGCCATAATCAGATAGGCGGTTTTGTTGAGTTGGCGTTGCTCCAACCGCAATGCTTGTTGATAGTGTACCTGTAGCTGTATCACCTGTCGAGATATAACGTTGTGTAGTATCCGTTGCCATTAAAGTGCGCTTATCTGAAACTTATCAATGTACCTTTAAAGTTATAAAGAGTTGCAGCCACATTTGAAGCAGTTTCAGTAAATTTTAAACTAACAGAACTTAGATACAAATCAAGCCTGACGTTTCTACTTAGCTCTTGATTTCGTGAAATTACGTGTAACAAGATTTACATTTTGCAAATAACTAGAATAAGTGTAGCTCGATCAGTAGTCGGTCGGGACCAATGCCACAACTGTTTCTACCGTAAAGCAGTTTCTGGGTTCTGATCGTCTTAGTACTGTTGAGTAGCAACTTATCCATGATATATTTCAGACAAAACCCCCATTCTATATGAAGATCCTCACAGATGTCCATGGATGACAACTTGCCATCTGGTGGATTACATGCTCACACACATACACATATATTATAATGGAACATATAAGCCGTCATATTGGAAACAAGTTGTAGGTAACATACTCTCAATTTCCATTAATGTACATTACAAAAAGCCATTAAAAACACTCGAATACTTTTTGATTCAATCTTCTGATCTCGTTTGAAAAAAAATATTATCTCAACATATACATACTTCTTAGTTCTTATAGATCACGAGATACACACAGTAAGAAACACTTAAGAATATATACTTGTTGTACGATTCTGAAAATACTCGTTATTCTCAATCTGTTTTTATGTTATAAAAATGTGCGGGAACTCGACAGATTAATTAAATGATTACATTAGGCATATTTGATTTATTGCATACGAGGTCATTGAATTAATGCGCGCTGTGGATTCAGCTCGTGAGTTTTCATTGAATCTATAAATCATTTTAACGTAAACCCACTATAAATCAATCAGGTTTATTAACATTTAACGTTGATTTATTTATTATTCTCCTTCAAAAACAAATTAAGCAATACGATTAGACTATATTAGCAGCCGCAGCTGTAACTTGTTACACAATATTTTCTTCCGCGAGGTTCTACTAGCTGTAACTCCTGGTTTCACCCGCGTTTAGATAAAATGTAACATAACAAGTTGTAATAACTTTTGATAGCGTCGATTATTTTAAATTATTCAATCCTTAAAATAAGATGCACCAGTTTTGGTTTAATACGATTTCAAAGACATAATTCTAAAATATACAGAATTTTCTATTAATACGTCTTCAAAATATTGGTTTTGCAAATATATGCTATTTACAGAAATAGGTTACTTTAATTTCTTTTATCTAATAAGGATACGGATTAACTTATGGTCATTAGCTTCGCCCAGTCTCCTATTTTCGAAAAGCTACCACTTATCGTCCATTCTCTATAAAATTGTACGTGCAATTCCAGAGCCATTTGCCACCCGTTCCCCCGTCAAGATTGTATCAAATAAAACAATGCTTTCTAAACGGGAATCGATAACCACTCTCACCTGAGTGTCAATGCTGCTCTACTCGAGTGTCATTGACACTGTTGCTCTCGACCACTCCACTTTATCTGACCACCTGTTGTGTTCATTTATATTTTAATGTTTTGAAAAGGAGGTGGGTTGATAAGGGTCATTTTCCACCCATCGTGCACTCGAAAAAGTTTTTTTTCAGACTTTCATAAGAATGCTTGTGGTACTTAAAGATGTTCCTTTCTTTGATATTAGATTTACGTCATAAACAATATAGTAAGTTTAAAAATAGTATACTTTCTGTTTTTAGCCTTTTTTGTATTTTATTTATGTGTTTTTTGATCTTTGAATGTATTTTTTCTTATTATTTTATTTATGTGTTTTGATCTTTGAATCTATTTTTTCTTACGAAGCGTTTCATGAAACATCTTAACTTTGACTGTCATTTTAACTCTAAGTGATTATATGATTGATTAAGTATTTAGGTTCAAGGTACGCTTCCTAAAACAATGATATTTTATTTCCTAAAGCAATAATGTTCATTCAATTTAACAAAATTAGGTATGTTTTTTTACATAAATTAGGTATCGATTATTCGTATGGTTACATGAGTAATAAAAATGTGTGGTGCGAAATAAGGCTAGCTTCACGTGTTCTCTTAGAGTAAATGGGCCAATGTGCCAAAGCCTTTTATGGAAAATACGTATTATAGACTTTCTTCGTACCTTCTTCTCCTTAAACCCCTTGCGAAGTGTTAGTTACTTATTGAATTTAAAATAAGTTGCATCAGAATCTTATTCGAATGAAATGTTTTGATTTTTATTAAATAAATCAATAGCTACATACATAGAGAGTTGCGTAATAAAAATCATAATCCGAGAGTCTATTGCTCGTTGACTTCACTGTTGACCCTTATGGTAAAGGAATTTTTATTTGTTTAGTGGTCCTCTTCAAATAAAGACGCAACCACCCTTTCATCCGCTCCTATCTGTTAGGATTGAGAAACTTTGCGTAAATGTCTAAACTTCGTCCTCGGAAGATGCACGCGTCTGTGGAAGTAGTAAGACATGAGTGAGGTTGATAACGGATGTCCATCGAAGACACTGACCCTTTACTATCCGCCTTAATTTTCATAATTACTAAAACCTATTTTCATAAGCGTAATTAGTAGACGTGAGAATCTACAATCTTTTTCATCAAATTGTATGGACAACGAAGTTTCAAAAACCGAACGATATTTCCGCATTTTAATTGATATGTCTAATGTAATGTTTAATGAACATTGAATATTACGAGCATAGCATATTAATATTATGAACATTATAAATATGTACTTGCTCTATAATTATTTTTCACCAAAAAGTATAAAATACTGGTCCATTCCGTTCTAATTCAACCATTTTTTGTTGGAGAAATTTCGGGTCTTAAAATTACACGACATATTTAGCTTTACGCTCTGACATAATAGCGCACTATTGCGGAGGCATTTAAACCCGCCGTAATAGTTTATTAAATTATGAGATGCCTTGCACTTAAAATAAAAAATAGCTCACAAAAGAAAAGCTTAAACTATCCACTCTTAAGCGTCTTCACTACAGAACTGATTCTCAGTTTACTAACAACATAGGAATAAATAGGAAAGGAATTCTTTATTCATTAATTAAGTATATTTAGCATATTTTACCATATTTTACCTTACATTTAACATTGCTAACAGCCTTTTTGTCACTTAATAGGGTCATAATTCACCATACTTTAACACCCCAAAGACGAGTGTTTAAGTCCCTAAATGTTAAGAACTTTCCGTAATTTTAGCGAAAGCTCTTTCATCAAAATACATAGCGTGAAAATGCATAGATAAATAATTATGATGTGGAAATGTTTAATCTGTATTTATCGTAATGATATAGGTATTAGTTTATCATTCTTCCCATTCAATGCAGGAACCGTAATATAAAATGTAAACAAGAAATGCTTCAGTTATTGAGTTCCAATACTTACGTTAAAATCGCTGTACCGACATACAGCCTTTTAGCCGGGTGTATTGCGGTACTTTTAGGATTCCTGGCGAAAATAGAGAACAAATTCTGTGAATAATGTAAATAATTTTCGCTCGGGACTCAGTTGAGCTTGAATGCCAGCAATTATCTGCTGATGAGGTTTTCGAAATAATCAAATAACTGTGGCCCGGAGCCGTTTACATTCCTATTTGCGCACCGTTAATCGAATTCTTGACGCGTACCGCTAACATATAATTTGGTAGTATTAATAATATTTATTAATATGTAATTTTGGTATGATTCCCGAAAAGACTTGATTCGACCATTATTAATCCCTTCACTTTTAATCGGATGTCTAGCAATCGGAAACACATTGAGTAAAGATTGGCAATAGTCGTTTGCGATAATAAACTGGCGATCAAGTCTTTTCCGGTGTGATACCGCGGCACGGCACGGGCACGGGTCGGCGGTCACTCCGGCCGGCGTGCGGCTACCCGCGCCTGCGGCCGCCGCGTCGTCGCTCACTCCGCTCACCCGTGCCCGTGCTTGCAGGATGCATGCGGTGGGGCTGCACTCCGCGCTCGCCATCCGCCGCGAGCGCAAGCGGCGCGCCGAGCAGCAACGCGCACGCGAGCGCCGCTACTCCCTTCAGTCCTCCGAGTCCGGCGTCACCTCCCCCCACTGCTCCACCGGCAGCCTCGAGCGTCGCCGCTACAAAAATACCCGCGCTACCGACAATGAAGTCGTATCCTCGGTGGGCATGCTCCACCTCGGCGTGGTCTTCCTCGTCCTCGGCGTGTTCCTCATCGCGTCCGGCTGGCTGCCCGACGACGTCACCGCCTGGAGCAACATTGGCTCCGTCAGCTGGTTCAACGAGCTCGTTTGCTCGGGCCTTTTCGCCCTCGGTATCGGAATATTTTTAATCGCGTTACATAAGTACTTGACGAAGAGTGAGGAAGATGCTTTGGAAGACTACGTTCAACGGCAATTGACACGCTCCCGGTCGGGCCACAGGCTAGAGAGAGACGCAGAGACGGGAGGTATGCATACTAAGCACACGAGACGGGCGAGAGCCACCGAGGTCCTCCCGGAACCAACACTGGAGACATATACGGAACCGCCGCCAGACAGAGCTCATGGATTCGTTAATGCACTCGCTTTGAACGGAGACGCAATGAGAGAATCGCCGTTAGAGCAAATAGTCGAGGAGGAGATATCGGTAACGTCAGAGTCTGAGAGAAGATTGGGCAAATTCAATAAGGATACGTATTCTACACCATCTGTAGCGCCGAGCCTAAGTCCAGGGTCGCCTTCTGACACGAGGGAGCTCCTGTCTGACGGACGCTATATGATAATGTCGCGAATATGAATGGGATAGTTTGACAGCTCCTTGATTCCGTACATCTTGTTGCTTTATAGTATTGTATTTGATTTTATTGGCAACCATATTGCTTCTCGTTGAACTGTTATTAACATCGATCCGAGCACCGACCGCTAGTAATTTGGTTTTAAGAAAAATTAAACCTTGACGTTTTCATAGTAATAAAAACAATTCCATGCAAACAACAACTTCAAAAACGGTCGCGTGATAAACATTCCAACGTAAATCGTGATTATTCATATTTAAACGACGAAAAAATTCTAACCCAAGGGGAAACAAAACATTTGCAAGTCAAGCGTCATTCGCTAGGCGCTGCAAGCGTCAGGGTTGAGCGTTAAAAACGATTTTGTGTCCGATCTCAAAAGGTCAGAAAAAAAAGTAGCGAATATTGCAAAAAATCGCTTAGCCCTGACACTTAAGGCGCCTGATTATTGTTTTCTTGCTGGTCGGCGCCGAGCTTAATGCATTAGTGTAGTAAAGCGACGCTTCGCGTTTGCCAAATTCAAGATGGCTGGATTCAACGAGCTGTCAAACTTGGGAGCCAATATTTTAGAAAACTGTATCACCCTATTAAAATGGACATTGTAATGAATGGAAAGTGTATACGTTTGCGTGTACCGAACATTTACAATCACTAGTGTTTGTGCATTCGTAACACCCCGCTTTTGTTCCGATCGCGCACTAAACCAACGATACGTCGTAGGTTATTAATTCAAAGGCTTTTCTTTTATATTTTAACAGACGGACCAAATCTTTGTAGGTTCTAGTCGTAAGTTGTATTGTAAAATCCCTTTTATGATTGCAGTCATAAAACGAGAACGAAGGAAACAATTTTATAGCGTGATTCGGCATTTTGTTGTTTCGGAATGTCGGTTTACGCCGTCACTAAACATTGATTGCAGTTGTAAGCGGACGTTTGTATGTTTAATTGATGTGCTATCAGCATGTTTTGGCTAGACTGATTACTCTTATCATCTGGTAATGTATCTTTCTCAATTTCGGCAATATTTATTTTATTACTAAGTATGTGTACTGACTACGATCTCTATATGTTCCTAATTTACGACAACTTTAAGAATAATTAATGTTGTTTTGCAAAGAAAGAAATTTTCATAGCATTACAGATAACTGCAATAAATAACTTTACTGTGAATGTATGAAAAATTTAAATTGTAAACGAAATAAGTTCAGAAGCATGTAATTTGCGTGAGAAAAGCATGCAAATGATATGATTTTCCTCATATATGATCATAAAACTTTTTTAAATTGCTTTTTATGTAACCGACGGTTACTTTGTATCATGATATTCAATTTATTTAAGTTGTGTTACTTAATAAGACGAAATACTTACTGAAAATGTATTTCTTTTTGCAATTAGTGCAAATTTCATGAAAAGTTCATGGTTTAAGTTTCGTATATCATTTCGGACGACCTGTCTGTACTTTTTAACCGACTTCGAAAAGGAGGTGGTTCTATATTCGACTGTATGTATTTTTTTTATGCTATCGATTTTATAAATACATAAATTTCAAATCTTTTTGTAAAACAAATCAACAGTTGTGCCAAAATTTGGAAATCACTTTTTTATGTTTTTATGTATTACTCAAATTTATGACGAAATAAACCTTTAAATGTACAAATAAAAAGACGGAAAAAATAAGAAAAACGTAATATTGTTCAGGGAAGATTTACAGTTTGACTGTTCGTATTTGTTGAAGTTGATCTCATATTTGCATTTTATTTGCGGCTGTGAAATTATTTTTCGGCACCCAATGTCGTGTATTGTTGTACCAAAATTAAAATTTTCGAATATAACCTTGCCTATATTTAAATATCGATTTTCTCGTATGAATTAAATCATTATCTGCAATAAAAGTTATAATATAGTTAAATATAGTTCATTATGAACTATTTCATCTAAAATTCGTGGCAAGTAATATAAATGAAATGTTTGATTTTGGTGCGGCAAGGAATATCGGAAAACAATTACCTATATAATCTAAGGCATTGATATTTAATAAGCTATGAATTATATAAACACGAGCTTAGCTTCATGCTCAAAACTACATATAGTTTAAAATTTCAAAATCTCCGTCTCCTAGCTTTTAGTGCTCCTTAAATCCTTGAAATCTTTCCCAACGGTGAATGTGATACCTGCCCAAAGACAAAGAATAAATTATTCAGTGGAACGAGCGCGCATAAGACAAATTCAAAATTTACATAGAGGTAAAATTTGTCCTTCTCAAATATTTTTTTATATCCTCGTTGCTCTTTTATGACGCCGACGTACAAGAATAAAAGGAAACAATGGAATAGACAATTACACACCTTCCTCTAATATATTTCGTAAAATACTAAGTCTGTTATTCACGACAGAGAATAAATTGACTCAATTTTAAGGCACGCGTTGAAAAGTGACGTTCTATTATATATAGATAAAAAATTGCTTACGTCACCCTAGTATTGATTTCATTTCATATTAATTATTAATTGTAGTAATGTTATGAAAACTAATTAATTATTTTGTTTATTCACATTCACCGTACTTTTAAATCTTCTTAAAATATCTTAAGAGCTGTGTAAAAATAATGCCTTATTAAACTGTTTCGATTACGATTAGTATTAAGTGCACAAATTATCTATTTAATCTGTGAATACTGCCAAAATATACAGGAAAATATTGTAGTTGGAAAATATTTACAGATTATTAGATAAAATTATACATGTAATAATCACTGTCTCTGTTGGTTATTTTCATAATAATTGGTTATATTAATGTATGTAAGAGAAATGTTGAAATGGACATAAAGTTGTTGAAATAACAAGTAATGGGTAATCCAAGATAGGAAAGGTCCCAGATCTATCAAACAAGGAACCCAAACTTTATTAGTGTTTACTAAAGCAACATGATTAAAGGTTTGTTTAATCGGATGCAGAGTTTGATAAAAATAATGTTTTGTGATGTGAACATTTCTTTTACATCTAAAGTTTTGATGTATGCTCGTAAGTCGCCTGTGCTTAGAAGCGCTAGCTTGTGTGGAAGCTGAGGTTGTAGGAAAGGGACGATCACCTATTACTATTGAATGCAGTTACCGGCTAATTGTCAATCTCTATAAAAATATTTGGATATTTGTGTAAATAATACGGCTTAATTTTATTCGGAGGAAAAATATCATTATTTATTTTAAAAATATTGCCGAACGGGGCCCATGAAACATCAATTTAAAATTTTATTCAAAATTAAAATTTTCAAGCTACAGCGTTGAACATTAAAAACAAAAACAAAAAAAAATATGGGCACAGACTTCCGACGCTAAACGAAATTTGTAAAATGACTCAAAATTTGAAAAAACGAATATCTTGTTACTGCAACACAACTCGTTCGATAGTATTTGTGGTCGTTCGGATAATGAGACAAAATTGATGGTTCGAGACTTTCATGTATTTTTAAGAATATATATTTTTAATTCCACTGTCATTGCATCTAAATATTGTTAACGCAAAGATCTCTGGCTTTATAAGGCTATTATTTGTTAAATATCCAATTTACTTTTAATATTGTAATCAAAAGTAAATAGAATCTCAAAATTTAGGAATTTTTAAAATTATATGGATACATTTTTCAATATTTAAAATATTAATGTTTTCTTACAATATGACCAAAAATTAATCTACATTACTATTTTGATTCATGAATAGTCACCATCATATTCATACTACTTATGACATATACAAGATATTGTATAAAAATTTCTACATCTAAGTAACTAAATTTTGGATTTAATACCTACTATTATTCGAGTTAGGGAGTTTTCGAGTGTGCCATACGCTTCGCGGTGAGAGACGCGTCTATTTTATAAAAAATAACTCTTGCCTTTCTTTAAGGTGGCCGCACACTATCTGCTAGACAGTTTTGACTTTCTCTTTTGGTGATACCAAAATATTAACATCCGTATAAGAATTTACTTAACATTAAATTTATAACATTTAAATAATCAAATAAATTGCCCATATATTGATTCTACACAAACTAGCTGCCTTATAATAGTAGTGTAAAACATAGCTACAAAACGTTTCAACTTAATACAGCGTCTTTGATCCATGGACAGAATATTAATCCTATCTGTGATCTACTATTAAAATTTTAAAATAATACATTATATTGTTGTTCTTTTGTATATTTTTTAGAGCCCTCAGCGTCTTCTGTTACTTTGCAGACTGTGTGCGGTCCCTTATATAACTGTACTATATCTTTTGCACATATATTATATCTACTAGCGTGAAGATAGTCGATGCACACATTAATTATGAAATTTCTCGTGCCTATACTTTTATATCTAGGTATTTTTATAGGATAATGTAAGTTCAACTTTAAATAAAAAAATATACTTGCTAAGGGTCACCTGTAAATATGTCACTTTTTACATTTCTCGTCGGTACATTATAAAATGCCTTCTTCATATAATTGAAGTAAGATTTGAATTAAGCGTGTTGTTCGTGTATATGTTTGTGCGATTGGAAATCGATAAAGATAATGACCTAATACATTTGGTTTACAGCAACATACTATTTCTAAAAATCCATGATTTGTAACAAAATTAATTTTATATTGTTAAATTTCTCATTTATTACGTCCCATACAATATAATACATCCTTTAAAATAAAACAATGGAAGACAAGTGCTGGTTGAATACATGTATAGTATATAGAGCTGAAATGATATGGTACATTAAACACAATGCTCTGAAAATAACATCAATTAACAACGTAAATTGCGTGATTACTTATCGCGTAAGTCCTATTGTTCTTGTATATGAAACAGAGCATTTAATTATCTAATTTCGACAACACTAAATAATGACGTCAATATCAACATGAGTAAATTTTCAAATATTACAGTATTATACTTACAATGAAATTATTTGACGACTCGCGTGGCGGAGCGACCACTATACCGGTCTACACGCAGTGGGTTCCGATCCCCGGCCAGACAGACATCTGAACGATAAATTTAGATTTCTGTTCTGGGTCTGGGTGTTTGTCCATGGCTCCCATGACACAGGAGAAAATCCTAGTGAGGGCCTATGAGTGTAGAAAGTGTATTTATACATTTTAACAAAAGGGATTATTCTAGTGTATAAATTTAAGAAAAATGTATATGTAATATGACTCGATTTTCGCTCGCACAAACAATACACGAACATCAATCACGAGCACGCTTGACGCTAAAGGCTTTTAACTATATCATAATGCACGTCTCATGATACAACACTATTGTGATGTTATAAAATGTTCGTCAGATATCATTTTGTGTAGACTCGATTGTTTTACGTATGGAATTCACATTTTTATTACTGTTTTGGTGTCGTGTCAAGCTCAAATGTGTTAGTTGTGAATTTATACGCAATTTCGATGTCGTGAATATTTTTATGAACGCTTTTGCGCCTTTTTAAACAATTACTTAAATACGTGTGTACACCGCACATCACTACATAAGTACTGTATTCAGATTTCGTACGTGCATCGGGATTAAAACTATTAAAGAAATTACTGAACATAAATTCAGAAACTACAAAAAAAATATATGAAAATGAACATGTAACAACATTTGAATAACATCAAAAGTACTTCAATTACGTTTTAATTCCGATCCAATTACAAAATTTGTCTAATTTATTGGTGATTATTATTTAATCGGTTTCATGAAAATGCACAAATTCGAAATTAAACTATATTTCAAATTTCACTCAGTATTTCATGATTGACATTTAAACTTGAACGAACCATAAAATCGATAAATCTTATAATCACTTGTCCATTGATCAATTACAAATCATCTTAACAACATGAAACAAGGATTAATTTCTAACGTACAGATTTATTTTAGTTTTAAGATGCATGTTACTAAACGTAATCTCCACATGGAAAATACTATGTAACGTTAAACAACATAATATTGATCGATAATATTTTTTAAATTTAAGATCTGTTGTTTATACAACTTGTACCGAAATATTAACATTGAAAATTTGAGTTTACATGGTTTTAAATCAATAGAATTAATCTGGCAATGAGTCTAAAAATATTCATATATCTTGTCGTAATTTATTTAAGCTTCTTCATGTCTTTAAGATGATTCGTAATACGGTGACTTAAATTTTTGTCCTAAACAGTTTATAATATCGGTTGTATATTCACAAAGTGATACTAATTAAGCACAATTAATATAATGGTCTCATCATTTACAATAATTCAGCATTCATAGTGTATTCCAATTTCTTTATCTACGAATATAATAGCAATATAGCCACGTTATATGTTTTATAATGTTACGATTTTTTCGGGTTTGTGAGTGAAAGAGCATTAGTTACATATATGTTCTTATTTGCTAAGTTATATTAAGTAAATAGAGACGGCACCTTTGTCATTTCTATGTTGTAATAACACATAGATTGGTTTGTGAATAATTTGTTATTGAATCATACGGTTATAATAATTTAAATAATGCATTTAATGCATTTTTTTTTATTTTGATCACAAAACTGTGTTTCCATTTTAAAGTTTCTAAAAGTACCCGGTGTTATGTTTGTCCTTTCGTCATGTTTTTCCTTTTCGACGACGAAATCGTCTCGTTTTCTTGATAGACAGTAGACTAAATTATAAATTCTGAGTTCGTCTTTTTCGTTCTCAATGCGGTATTTAACTAGTTTGCTAAGTAAATCCTTTGATTTACAGTTAAATGCCTTAAAATAATGTCACTGATTATATTCATTTTAATTTTTTCAAGTTTCTAAGGCTCTTATACTCACAAACCGTAAGTTTACCTTAATCACGTCATTCCACTTTAGGCAAGTATTTTATTTCACTCGATTTATTACACTTATTATAATAAAGTAATAATTATGAACTGGCTTTGTTATTGACCCCTTAACCCAATTAAATATTACTCGCATAGTTAAATAGTAAATTACAATTAGTAAATGAAACGATAAATAGTAAATACCCACACTTTTAAGCGAATATTACCAATTATTAACACAACATAAATTGATTGAAGGAAATAACTTGAAGAACACTTCTGTGAACTCTCTATAAATACATCAAAAGTGTGTTAAGACTATTTACCGTTATGATAAGGTATTTATCTCCAAAAACTAGGAATTTATGGATTGATGATGATGAGGACAAGTCTCTATAGTTGTACAGAAATAAGATTTATAAAACTTTGAGCTCGGAGAATTAAATTTTATTTTACGATTATTTGCCTTAAATCTTATTTTTTAATGTTTAAAGTTAAAATAATGTATATGTGCCTATAATGAAAACGGATATAAGTCCGATTATTGGCAAAGCCAGGCTATAACGGGACGGGTATGAGTTTAAGTATAATTCATGTCAATTGAAAAACTTGGACTTATGTTCGTTTTTACTAGGAGTACAGATACAAGAACGTACAGATAAAACGTTTTGATATAGAAGGTATATTTTCCGAAACATTTTCTATTTACACCACAACATGTTTAAAAACCAAAGAAAAGCATTCAAATTTGATAATCGAGTATTTGTATTAGTGAATCGACAACCAAATATACAGACGAAAGAATGAAAGACATCCAAATGTTTTCGGAGGGAAAATACAGAGAAACTTCAACAATTATCACAATGCTTCGCTTTGAAGTGAAAGGAATGGCTACAATTTTCTTTTCACGGAATAGGTACTGCAACTGAAAACGAATAAAGGAACCTTCAGGAGAGTCTTTTGAATTCCGCTTCGAATCAAGTGGTCTTTTCAACTGAAATGCATTTATGGGAACAGTTCACTTGCGTCTACTTCCTAGTATTTATTATGGTTTAGTCTTTTTACTTTACCATTTTATTTTAGTCTAATCTAAAAGACAAAAAAATATATTTTTACCGTCTTTCTACTCTTTAGTGTAACCGGAATTATGTTGTAAAAATGACTATTAAATATACATGGATTACCTATCCTAAAAATAAAGATGGTTAAATGAAAATGGTTGGTCCACAGTGAATTTGTACGATGATTAATTAGTGTCTGGTTTTACAAAGTTGACGTGCATAAAATGCTTTAAATTTTAGTTTAATGTACGATGAAGTAGTATAATTTGAGCTCCTTCATCTGTATGTACTATTTGAAATGAAATGAAATGAAATATCTTTATTTTATATAGGCCTACGGGGGCACTTACAAATTGTCATTTACAGTATTTTTTCTTACACTACCACCGGATCGGAAATTGACCTCTGTTTGACTTTAGAAGCACCAACGCCACACCTGTCTGTTATACCAGCAGTGTAGCTGCTGTGTGTTCTGAAGGGTGTGGTCCCTCACCACACCCTTCAGAACTGCAGCTACAAACACAAGCTACAAGCACTGTCTCCCTTGATATACTTATCCGAGGCATTCCAACTTAGTGCTCAGGTAGCAACGCTGTGGCTGACCTCAGTAAGTCTGAAATCTAATCAGAGGTTGCTTACAGTTTTGTATACATCAGCGAACACTTACCATCAGTTGACTCCTTTCATAGTAAAAAAAATATTAAATAATGAATTCCATTGGAAACTCCTGTAAAATTAGGACAAACAACACATAAAACAGTGTAAGCAATGTTAGTCATACCATAAGTTCCCCTTTTAATGGACATAAATAAGGGACATCAATAAGGTTCATCTCTGAAAACAACTTCCAGAAGAACTCTTAAGGGGTATTTATTACATCATGTGATTTTAGACAATTTTCGATTCTTCCTCCCATTGTGGTGAAATGTAGCGAGATATATCTCCAACACCCCCCCCCCCCCCCTCCTAATGACACGTGTAAATGTCCAAAAGTAGGAGACAAACATGTTTTATTTAATCGAGTATTCTTGCAATAGTACTTTGTTTTTTTGCAGAAAAAATACACAATATTAAGGCGAGACCAATCCTCCCCTTCATGACGTATCGTGAAATTTCGCCCTTCCCTCTTCCTGCCTTAAATGTCTTAATTAATGGATATTCACATTTTTTTTATGAGAATGAAGTATCAAGCATGCAGTCCACCTGGTGGTAAGTCACCGCCATATGGACACGTGTATGCAACTTCATATAGAACAAGGGTTCTGTATGAAGTCGACCACAGATGCGTTGCTACTCCCGAGGACTGACATGGTCGCCTCATATAAAAGTGAGCCGGCAACCAACAATAAAAATATTTCATTCATTTTATAGAAGGAGAGGCGAGATGACGAAGAGGATGTGGTGCTCTGCAAGATATGCGCGAAGGGCTTCGCGAGCACCATGGCGCTGATGAACCACGCCAGGATGGAGCATGTCGAAGAATACGTCTCCGGGGAGGATCTGTGCATGGAACCACCGCCCAAGCTGGTAAGGTACTTTTTTTTTTATAAATATGAAGTAGCAGCGAGCAAGCAGCCCACCTGATGGTAAGTGGTTACTGCTACAGATGGACATCTGTAAGCAACTTCATATAGAACAGGGGTTCTATCTGAAGTCGACCACAGATGCTAGTCCCGAGGACTGAGATGTTCGCCTCATATATAAGTGAGAACAACCATACCCTTCCTCACAAGAACTGCTTCACGCTAGAAATAGATGTGGGAGTGGTTCCTCGCGGGTCGAACTACATTGGTTCTACCACCTGTTAATATTTCTCATGTACTGTTGTGTTCCTCAAAAGTCCTCTTCAATGATTTGCTATTTACAGACAAAAGCCCAACAACGCGAGGAGACAAAACAGCAAATCAAGCGGAAAACAGAAGAGCTCATCTCATCAATGTCACCCACTAACCTGATGAGCTTCGCCTCGCCCGATGTCAGCTATATCATCATAAAAGCGGAGGGCGGAACGGAACCGGAGGCGAAGAGAAGAAGGGAGAAGACGAGGAAGATGGAGAAGAATGAGAAACTGCTCGTGAGGAAGGAGCGAGAAGCTCTGCCTATATCGTGAGTATTATACCTGAATGCGTCAGAAGGAGGGTGATGTTTTCCGAGTGTATGTATGTGTGTATGTGTGTATGTTTATATATTTCAAAGTGTTATTTTTTTAATTTAGATGCATACTACTTGCCCACGCTAACTAGACGAACGGGAAGAATGCGTTCTCCCTCCCCGCTCCCGTCTCATGCCCCGCTCTCGTCCTAGTACCGTTCGCACCTAAACTCCCTGATCTATTCTGATTTACTATTAATTAAATAAATAAGCAAATTTAATTTGTTGTACTCATTAGTTTCTGTTACAATGATAACCTAAATATGTAAAAAAACGTTGACGCTAAACGTTAAGTATAAATTATTAAGGCAGAAATTTATTAAAATATGCATTTCATTGAAATCAACATTTCACATAAAATCATTTTTTTGTCATCAGTACTTGCATTCTTGCGAGTGACGTCACGTTTGACATTCGTCTAGTTAGCTGGGTCGACTTGTAGATGTGTAATTCATCTATCAAATGTAAAAGTGCCCTATTAAATTTAACATTTAAATGAAAAATCTTTTTTTATCTGGTAAATAGTTATTGCCGTATGGATATCTGTAAGCAACTTCAGATAGAACAGGGGTTCTGTCTGAAGTCTATCACAGCGTTGCCTCATATACAAGTGAGCCGGAGATGGTCGCCTCATAAATAATACGATAAACAAACCGAGAAAACTTATTAGACGAACGTCAAACGTGACGTCACTTGCAAGCTTGTGTGTACTGATGACAAAAAAAAATAGCAATAATGATTTTTTGTGAAAGTTGATTTCAATGAGATGTAAATTTTCGTAAATTTCAGTTTTAATAAATTTTATTCAACTTAAACAACGCTCTTTTTAACCGACTTCCAAAAAGGAGGAGGTTCTCAATTCATCTGTACAATTTTTTAACTATTTTGGTTATCATTAAAACAAAAACTAATTAGAACAACAAATTAATCTTGCTTACTATTTTTTTGATACATCATAATAGATTAGGGAGTTTAACGACCAGTGGGCGGAGCGGTCACCATACCAGTCTGACACGCAGTGGGTCCCGGGTTCGAGTCCCGGCCAGACAGAAATGAGAATGATGGGTTTTGATTTCTGTTCTGGGTCTGGGTGTTTATGGGTCCATAGCACCCACGACACAAGAGAAAATCCTACTGTGGGGCTATGAGTACAGAAAACGTTTTTTTAGGCGCGAACGGTACTACGACGTTAAGATGAGAGCGGGGCATGAGACGGGGAGGGAGACCGCATTACTCCCGTTCGTCTAGCACTCAATTCCGTATATCTTCCCCAGGGGTCCATTCGAGTGTCTCCAGCCATCCACCCTGGTGGCGGACGGGACCTGCCACCAGATCTTCTTCTCGTGCTGCGAGTACTCCTCGCACTACCGCGACGAGCACACGCGGAGACGGAAGGGCCTCAAGTGCCAGGTGTGCGAGAAGCCGCTGGGCCTCGAGCCGACCAAGCCTCATGCTTGTGAGGTGAGTGCCGTCTGTGAGGTCGCTAGGCCTCATGATTGTAAGGTGGCCATCTATGAGGTGAATAGGTCACATACATGCAAGGTGGCCATCTATGAGGTCACTAGGCCTCATGATTGTGAGGTGGCCATCTATGAGGTGAATACGCCTCGTGCTTGTGATGTAGGTGCCGTCAATGAGGTCACTAGGCCTCATGCTTGTGAGGTGGCCATCTATGAGGTGAATAGGCTTCACACTTGTGAGGTGAGTGCCATCTATGAGTTTACTAGGCCTCGTGCCTGTGATGTGAGTGCCGTTAATGAGGTCAGTAGGCCTCATTCTTGTGAGGTGAGGGCTTAGGATTAGATTGTGACATTTTTTAAAATTACCTGACAAATATGTTTTACCATTTTTAAACAGTTTCTTGCATAAACTAATAAATTCGTTATGAATAAGTTAATTCGTTTAAAACATTAAAGAACCTTACTGCTTAAAAAGAAATTTTTGTTCATAATGATATATATTTAATTTAACGCTTATATTTCATTTGATACCCATATTGTCGTAATAGAAAAAAAATCGCCCCCCCCCCCTTTTTCCTATTTGCAAGCGCTATTTTTATTACATTATATTTTTTAATTTTAAAA
>DWNE01000754.1:0-25906 GCA_018249875.1 Cecropterus toxeus | reverse complement strand
GCCGACTTCGGGACAATGCACTATGTACTGTGTATGTAAGAAACCAACATATACTTAAATTATTTTATTGCTTTTTGGTGATATGGAAGTCGGTTTCTATTTTTTGTTAAAAAGTTTTATATAAAAGTTACTTATAAATCAAATAGATATACTTGAGCCAGTCTAGACGAGCATAATTATAGTGAAAGAAATATATAAAAAAATACGTTAGTCGCATCATCAATTTTTGTATTGTTTGCTTATACTTAATACAGATAGATAGATATTGATAAAGATGATAACGTAGTATTCGGAAATGAGAACACAGCAACAACAAAACAATTAATAATACTTGACGTAAACAACTCTCTCTATAGGAAGAACAAAAATAGTGTTCACCGTAAACTGTAACTCGTCTTAGCCACGCATATTGTAGAAATTTATGTAATTAACAACTCAAACAAGCATACTTTATCGTCCGTCTAGTAAAACTACATCGTAATCAGTGTACACATAATTCTAAACTTGATCAATCACATCAGATCATAATTATCTGCCTTTTAAAGTTGCTCGGTACGGTGACTATTGACATAAAACTCATAGAGGAGTCCTATGTTAAAAAGTGAACCTGAAGAGGCTGATGCCTGGCTGATGAATACCTGAAGAAAAGCGCTACTATGAAACGAAACATATATTTGCAATACCACTCCTCAACCTTATAAAAACTAATTATTCTACGACGAAATCACTTTCAGTATAAAAGTAAATAAACCAGTAACACTTCTTAAATCATAATATCGAAATATAGTAACATAGTTGTAAACATTTTTAATGTCGTACAAAATTTGCAATATCCGGCTTATAATGGCTTACATTTACAGCTTACGATTATTAAATCATTAATATTTTGTTAATTGCTGGTGAACATTAAAAGCGATTTATTATGTTCCTGTCGATTTAACTATAACTGGTAGTGGTTTGCAAATATCCTGTTTAGCAAAACATTTCTTAATTACAATTTCGGATATCAAACGTTTCATCATGTTTTATTTGTAATTTGACAAGAGACACGTTATATTTAGGTTATTTTGTATTCGACTGTTTTCTAATAGCTACTTAGTGTTAAATTTTTAGTTAATAGCTAGAACTTTTGCACAGTCCGTAATCTAGCGCAATTAAAGAATGTACCTACTGTTCAAAAAAATCTAGGAAGTCAATTGTAAAAAAGCTTCAATTGACAAGCTTATTATTAAAATGGCAGTAAAAGCTATAATATCAGTTTTCTGTACGAAATCTATTTTATTTGTTTTAAACTTTCTCATAACCGATTTATCATTTGTATTTTACCTGTGTTTTAAACAAACAACCGTGTTGTTTTACTCTCCCATTTTTGTTTTAACTAAAACATACCTACTCTTAACTTCTGTTTTTAGAAGCTTGACTGAATCAACATTGAATATGAGCCTTTGTTTGCTTATTCTTATATCCATATTAACTACGCCCAATACGGTGAAATTTGATTTTGAGAGTGTTTTTTTATGTATCTATATTTATATATTTATGATTTTAATAATGATTGATTATTAAACTTATTATTTTAGATGTTTGTTTCTTATTAATGGATCATAAAAATTATAGCGACTGGACGCAGGACTTTTTTACATTATGATTGCTTATTATTAGTTTTGTTTCGAGAAATTTAAAACACCATTAATGGTACTAAATTTTGCTTTACCGTTAATTAATATAAAATTGATATGTAATGATCTGGCTGCATTATTACTTAAATATCAGCATATTTATACGTTTAATCTCCAGAGACCAACCTCAGCGTTCAAATATACACAACATAAGTTAATGGTTTTTGGAGAGCAAGTCCAATATTATTTCGGTCTCACAATAATTTTCACGCGTTTACACAAAGTCCTGGCTAGTGTTTTTGTTAGAGCTGGGTTGTTTTTTCCCACAAAATTCGTGTTTAAAGTTAAACCAAGTTTGTAGTTGCGCGCTTATATTACAAACGTGTCACCTCGCAAAAAGTGAAATTTAATTGTCTTTCTACGTTTATTCTTTAAAACCGGATTTTGCTGGTAGTTAAACATAATGATCAAATTCGATTTCCAACAATTTGCTTTGACTAAATTTATCAATGAATAATATTATTTCATGTTACCTGATTTAGATTGGAGAAAGTAATACATTTTGCATATAGAATTAGATAGCTATTTAGTCCAAATATTATTCAAAATATTAATTTTAAACTCGAATAAGAAAAAAATCAAAGTTTTTTTTTTAATTAGGATACTTCGTGAAAATGGGTATATATTTTATGCGTACATTTCTACTATTCTATTAATATTGATTTTACCGACGAAAAATATCAGCTGTATAGTGATCATTGCAATTATAATATTATCCCTAACAGTCACTTGAGCAATGGTGGCTAAAGCTACTGACTCGTCACTTAAGCTACCTCACAGTTGCTAGTTAAAAGCTGCTGTATTTAGGGTAGTCCACTTTTATTGTTTGGACGACCAACGAGCAGTACATGTGTCATTTTATTCAAAAAAGTCTGTTGGGAATAGTTAGTTAATCTGTATTGCTACTAAAGACTCGTCAAGTAGTTTGACAGCAGTTTTGGAAGTCCGTTATCCACCGTTGCTCAAGTGATAGTAGCGAAGCACAAAATAATTTTATAACATTTAGTAAGTACCTCTACTTTGTGTTAAATAATTTGGGCTCATTTCCTTAATACCTCTTTATCTCTCCTTCATAAACTGGCTTTTATTGGTGCAGGTGGACAAACAGATTGGCAATGTAATTTAATGGTTTCCATTATCTATATTTTACTGGAAGTGGTCAGACGTTATCGTTAAATTTTCTAAATATACAACTTTATAGTAGTTTTATCATTTAATCAATAGACATTAAAAACGTTTGGTTTTAGAAGATGCAGTTACTTCATATAAATATTATAATCTGTTTTCGAAATGACTGAATGTGGAAAACTTGAAATTCATGTAAAATTATAATACGCATAACAAAATACTTTATTGCTTCTTTATTAATACCATAATTTTTTAACGTTGTTTGTGATCAGTACACTTCCATCCGTACTACATTTGTGCCCGAAACTTTACGAGGGGTATTCAAGGTTAGGATAGAGATTCGGAGATGGCGTCGTATAGGATAACTTGCCGGACATTAATCCCCGTACGGATATTTACGACCTCACCGCCGACGTTACCTCCTATAATAGCATGCTCTTTTCCCTCACCATTTCTTTCCTCAGTTTCTTCACAAATAAAACTATTTCTTTTATGTGAACGACATGGAATTTACGCCTCATTAAAACTCGTAAACAGACAACCATTTTATTCCGACCTCGTACGTTCATTAGCATACCGGACTTGATCCAGTATCATAAATAGATCTGTTCGATTCAAAGATTAAATTGCTGTCGCAAGTTACGCACTGGGTTTAATTTCGCAAATGTAAACTTGATATGCAGAAATTCGATCCGAGTTGTTATTACTTAGCGTCTCAAAGCGATTTGTCGTACGCGATATTGCAATATGTGGTCTCGCATTGCGTGGACACAGCTCCTGTTATTTACGTCGAGCGTAATGTCGGTAAATTATACCGCAACGGTAATTATTGGCACCAAAGTAAAACTCAGAGATAACTACGAATTAAAATTCTCGGACGCTGTCATGCGGTCATTTTTGTTATTAAAAGGACTTTCCTCTCGGTAAAATATCGTATTGCTTTTATTACGTTTTTTAAGAGGTTCAAATTGTTGGGTACTGAAAATTGATATAGAAGCCAGAACCTATATTGTATAATAATGCATGATGTTTTTGATTTCCATAAATATACGATGCTGTCTCTTACCTCTCTGATTTCCAGATTATTTTTTATTAACACAAAATTTTACTTATGTAGAAAATTAAGGTACCTTAAATAAGGTATACAATAATTTCAGTGTTAACTAATTTGCTTTTTTTCTCCACCAGGTGGTTCTGCCACTTCGATGACGACAACTATGTTAATATACCGCGCTTGGTCAAATTGCTTCAAACATATCATTATCAAGACGACTGGTACCTCGGAAGGACATCAATTTATGAACCCGTTAAAATATTCAAGAAACCAACAAATAAGGTAGATAGTACATCTGTTTGAAAAAACTGATGGCTATTAATTTAATTGGTATATGTGCTATAACTTACTACATATCGATATTCATTTTTATTTTTACCCCAATTTCTTAACTTCTTATTTTGTTACAGTTAATGTTTTCATTTTGGTTTGCTACTGGTGGAGCTGGTTTTTGCGTGAGCAGAAGTTTAGCGTTGAAAATGTTACCAGTGGCAAGGTGGGCTACTTAATATTAATTGACTCTTCATCATGTACCTATTGATTATGAAGAATGTTCTAAGTAACTTTTTTGTTTCAGCGGTGGCAGATTCATTAGTATTTGTGAAGGCATACGGTTACCAGATGACGTTTCAATGGGATTTATTATAGGTATACTAGGATTGTTAAAAACCTAAAATTTATATAATTTATAAAAGCTCACACATTTAAAATATCTGGTAATTGCTATTCGCGACGCTGATATTGAAAAAGGGTTATTCTCACAGTATCTATCTATGCTATTTTTCGGATGAATACTATTTTCATCATAATACTAAATACATAAAATCAAATCGATTTTGTGACATTCTTTTAATCATCAGTTGAGTCGTAAACAGGAAACGATTAATTATATTTAAATTTAAATTTTGTGTATATTATTATGTATGGAAATAAAAGTCGACACTTTACTACCTTTAAATATTCAGATATCTATGCAAATTTCCAAGTACCTTGACTAATCTCATCGTTTTTATTGCAATTTGTATTTTGTTTTAGAGCATTTAATGAAGAAAAATCTCACATTAGTACCGGAATTCCACTCACATTTGGAGCAGATGAAACTTTTGGCCCCAGAGACGTTCCGTGACCAAATATCCTTCAGCTACTCCAAAATTAACGATGAATGGAATGTTGTCAACGTGCCTGGATTCGATACCAGATACGATCCTACTAGGTAAGTTCATCACTAGTATTACATCTTACTAGGTAAGTTATAATACTAGTTTAAATTTTAGTAATTCTCCTTTTGTTCCTTCCATAAATACTATCTAAGTCTGAAATTTTTTTCATATCACGCTACCGATTCTTTCGCATTCGAAAAGGTCTGAAGCAACCACCACGTGCTATTCCAGTACATTGGTGGAGATATGCTTGCTTCCTTTTGTACAGTATTCATTGTACACGTTTCTCTCCTCGTAAGTGAGGAAGGCCAAAAGCGCACTCCATCATCCTTTTTCGGTACAAGTTGGTGGAGATAAGTTACCTATCCTAGTACTCATTTATATTTCTTCATAATTTCCGTTCTTTATTCATTCTGTGCGTTTAAATTTTCTTTCATCTCAATAACGTATTAACGACGTATAAACACAATTCCCTCTGTATTTGTTCTATTGTTACAAAGCACCAGCAGACATTAAAAATATTCCCCGAAGAAACACATTCACATCTGACCGCAAGCGTTTAATTTTCTCTCCCCGTACCATGTTGAACAAACTCAATTGCTAAGGACAAATTCCCTCGCCACACTCGAGCCTACTTTACACAGTATTAAACATACTAGTACATATACTAGTTGCAAGATAACTTGCCTCGTTTTCTTTTTTTGAAAAATTAGAGTGAAGTTTACTAGTTACTACAATATTTTGCCATTGAATATAATTTTAAATTGAATTGAAATAATGTGTTAACGCTATTAGACGTTCTTGAGACGTGTACACATAGAAAATAGACTCATCACTACGTTACCAATGAAATATCTTTAGAGGACGAATAAAACTTCATATACCTATGCCTTTTTAACTAATCAAACGACCCTTTAGCCTGCCTGATCATTCGTTATCATAGGTTATATAAAAAAGTGAGTCTTATTTGAGAGTTCGATAAGAGATGTTTTGTGAATTGGAAGTAAATGTAAACATTACAAACTAGTGTGTCCGTTATATACTCGTATGTATCTAATGTTCAAATCAGAACATAGCAACTTAACACTTCTCTCTTATGTCAGCGGTGTTAAGTTACATTATACATAGTTTATAGCAACTTGCTTTATTGTAACTTGCATCTTAACTAAGCGCAGTGTAAACAAGGCATCAAAAAGATAAAAGCGAATTGTACGTAACCGTTCTTTGTTGCAGGTTCCTTTCGCTGCATTGTTTCCTCTTCCCGCATTTTAAGTTCTGTCCAAGATAGCATCGATATACGACTCCCGGTGTTCAAAGAAATACTTGCATATAAAGTGTATATTTAAAACTTAGGTGAATATTATATCGTTCTTGTACATCTGTTTTGCTCGAGATTTTTAGTCTAGTTTGTCCACTGTTAGATATCTTTTCTAATGTAACTCTGTATGTAACTCTGTATTGTAACTCTTATGCATTTTTCCAAATTAATTTATAAAAAAAACTATGTGATATTGTATAAAAATGTTCACTCGGCGTTTAGTAGAGATTCAAAAATATAAAAACATATAAACAGTAAGATTCTAGTTCTGCTATTTGATATCTTTGGCACTAATATGTTTAGTTTTCCATTTATTCGTTTAATGCGCTTTGTAATTAATTGCTCATAGTATCTCACGCACATACATATCAAATAATACAATCAAAATGGAAAACTAATTAGATCTTAGTTGTGATCTAGTACAGTGGAACGCACGAAATGTTAAGTAACATGTAGATAGACTTCCAAAATGTTAAGTAACATGTAGATAGACTTCCAAAATGTTAAGTAACATGTATGTAGACTTCCGATTAGACTTAACCTTAAGTATCAAGCGCGTCTGGTTAAAGAGTTCCCCAGTCAAAATTAACATATAATTTTATCAGCAAATTAAGTAATACTCCATTGTAATTCTCCAGAATAATGTAAACAAATTAAAACAAAATCCTCTTACAGACTTAGGAAATACTCGCACTAGCCAGCTTTTTGTTTCAACATGTGTTATTTAACGTTACTAGAAAAAGCTATTTTGGCAAATGCTGAAAAATAAAATATCCGAATTATTTATCAATAGAGGTGCAGAATTGATTGATTAAATGATTGATTGATTAATGACAGTATTGATTTGATTGAAGAGCAAACGATGCTCAGGTTGTGATATTAAGTATATGATTGGATTTTTAGGGATGTTAATGTTATTTTATACTGTAACATAATGTATGAATACTGACAATGTACATACAACATATCGATAGAGATAGTTATTATAAATTATATTTGATACAGAGAAGAAGAATACTTGATTTTGGTTTCGTTGATTTCTTGATTCATGCTTGTTATATAAATAAATTTATTTACACTCTGTAATCTTAATTCTTTATATTTTTTCATCATCATTATCATTATTTCATCATTAATTAATGTATGTAACTTTCGGTAATATAAACGCATGATGTTAATAAATATTGTATATGGTGAATTCCGAATCCAAGTTTCAACAATCGAAATCTTTAAACACTGGAAATAGTTATGTAATTTATATTATTGTAATGTAATATAGCTTTATTTTATTTTCATTTTACATTCGATTTGCACAATATTAAAAGCAATAAACAATTATTATATTCAATTAATAACTGTGATATTAGAATAAGGTATATAATGTTATTTGTACGAAGAGTGTAATAAAATGTATTTATAATGTCTCAGTCAGAAATGTTATGACTTTGTTTATAAATTAAGTTGTTTATGAAATAAACAATTAAAAGCACTTCGCTGTTGTATTTCGCTACAACTATTTACTGAAACGACGGCCCCGCTGTAGAAAAATAGCTTATCTTTTAATTATGTTAATTATAATAATGAAGTGATTTACGACTTTTTAAATAAAAAAACAATTTGCACATAATAGTGAAATAACTCATAACTCTTTGCAGATTTTTTTATCAGATTGAAGTAGAAAACGAGTATGGAGTCCATCCAGTCATCTGACGACCCGCGTGGCGGAGCGGTTACCATACCTGTCTGACACGCAGTGGGTCCCGGGCTCGGTCCCCGGCCAGACGGAAATGTAAATGATGAGTTTAGATTCCTGTTCTGGGTCTAGGTGTTTGAGCATTCGTATTTGTGTGTCCATGGCACCCATGATACAGGACACAATCCACCTATAGGGCTGTGAGTATAGAAAGCATTTCATGTTTATGTTATGTTATCTTGGTAAGATTTATTTTTAAGGTAAGATTACTGTCGCCCATGGACATTTGTAAGCTACGTAACATTTGTAAGCTAGATTATATCTAAAGTCGATCATAGATGCGTTGCACTGCCTTAGGACTGAGCCGTTCGTCTTATATATAGGTGATCCAGCAACCACACCCTTTCACCGAAATGCAAGAATTGCTTCACGTTAGAACTAGGTGTGGCGGTGGTACCTCCTCGGACAAGCTACACTGGTTCTACCATCTCCGAGAATCCGCAATAAAATGTAAGCAGCACTAAATGAAACAAAAGTTCTATCTGAAGTTGACTACTGATGCGCTCCTACTCCCGAGGTCGAGCTAACCACACCCTTCCAGCGAAACGCAAGAACTAGTTAACGCTAATAATTCGACTCCTTTATTTATCAATGCTACACGTATTTTCTAAAGCAGAATTAAGCGCTGTTGTTTTCTGCTCTGACGAGTAGGGTAGGCGACAAGTACTTACTCGAGAGATTAAGTTCATCTATAGGAAAAACCATTCGATTGCAATTTTGGGCTAAAAAAGCATTCAAAAATGACATCATACTGTTCAAGATGAGGTATATCTTGGCGTAGTGCATAAAGTAACCAATTTAAATAAATGGCCGATTTACTCTACACTACTACTACTACTACTACTACTACTTCTACTACTACACTACTACTACACTAATACTACGACTTCAATCGTTCAGTCCTCCACCGTAATCCAGCTAACCTAACCTAACCAACCCTAATAACTAACTAACCTTATAAAATAATTTCAATGTCCACAGCATCCTTATACCGAATCAGTGAATTTCCACATCTGACTAAACAAATAAACAGAAAGTACCCTTATTATGAAAACATAACGAGTACGAATCATCCATCGTCTGGACTCGTGCAAGGAATGCGGGTTATTGCCCGGAGAGACGTGGGCCTGCTATTAATGCTTTAAGTTTTGTATAATTTCTTATCGTAACATGACGCCTGTGTGGACACTGAACACACAAAGATGAATGAACAGAAATATAATTGTTTTATTGTGTGCCTTGTCTATTATCGCACCCCGAACTTTTTGCATTTTATCATCTAGACTTTCAAAAAATATTATAAATGCTTTTTACTTATACTAGTGTATAAAAAACATTTATAATATTAACTATAATATATAATTTATATTACTATAAAAGTAGCCCGTCAAAATCTACATTTGAGGAAATTACTAGATTTAGTATTATTTGTCGGATTATATATAGTACTCTACTGCTAGAATACTATATTATGTATCTCTAGACATTTATGTAAAGAATAGGAAGAAAATCTACACTACTCTATATTTGCTTTTCCTTGTATTGCAACATCTTTTTTGAGTCATCATTGGCTCATCATCGATGGCATAATTTGCAGGTGCAATATTTTTTTTGTTTCAATTAACTTGTAAAATATATACTTTCATATATATACGTTATTTGATTTCTTCTTTCTTTCTTTCTTCTTTTATTCTGATACTCACTTAGATACAAAGTATTCTAAAAGTCCAATCCTTCAAATATAAAAGGACGCCATTAAAAACCCAAATACCGCTACCGCTCTTTTAGGAACAATTCGCTACATAAATTATCCCTTTAATGCATTCTGAGCCCTTATTTATAGAGTAAAGGACGCATGAATAGACCTCTCAGAGCACACTGTAACATAATCTTAACACTCCTCAACGATTTAGTGTTTTCTTACTCTGAACATGTACTGCTTGTTGCCACACGAACGATGAGCTATAAACGATAATGTACATAAATGTATATATTGAGCTTAATTGAATGTCATTACTCTTATTGAGCATAATTATCCTTAAAAGCAATACATATCTACAAGCATATGTTTTGTGTGTGTACACATTGGGTCATGTACCACGCTAAAAAGTATTCTTTGTTTTAAGTCATATCTTAAACTATATGAGTGTCAAATTTTATATAAATCCAAATAGTAGTTTTTGGGTGAAAGTGTAAAAAACAACATACGTCCTCATAAACTTCTGCAAACATGTAAAAAGACAAATTTGGATAGAACAAAAAATTCGTACACGAATGTACAGAGCTAATCTTGTTTAGTTATATTGATTTCATTCCAGTAAAACGTACAAAATATTGTAAATAGAAACGTAGAAAAAGAAATATAGGAATAGTCCCTGCTTTTGTTTCTTTCTTTCCTCGCTTAACGTTTCTGGTTGTCAGTAGAACTGCATTTGAATACGATCCATTAACGTTTAAAGCTTTCTCATCTGTCGAATTATCACCTCTTTTGGTATGTAAGACTGCTTATATTTTATGTCTTGAACAATTATATTGAGGGAACTTGACTTTCAAATTTAGAGACCAATAAAAAGTAAGTTGCAGAGATTAGATTGAATATTAAAGATTTTGTTTACATTAACTCGTATATATTTTATAAGACTATTATAGAGGATAATCATTTAACATTAATTCCTTAAGTGACAAAATTATTTAGATACAAATTATCTCTCCTTAGATGCCTCCAATCTCTGAAGATTTAACTCGTCGTGTGTTAGTTAGTAGTAGGTAGTTTAGACTTACTTGCACTGCCCTATTTAGATATTTACACTTCAGGAACATCGTCACGATTCACAATTTTATGATTTTTAGGACGTCCTATAAATGTGTTATTGTAACCACTAAATATAATTATTTTTATTTAATAAATGTTAGCGCCGAAGATAATATCGAAAAGTCACTCTCTCTATTACCATATCCTTTCCAATCCATATACAACAGCGATACTCTGCTATTTTAAAGTAGATCAATTAATATAAAGAATCTTTTCAATACACTGAAAAAAATTAAATACATTGTACTAGTCAAACCTGTCATTTCGTATTTACAATTTATTTGCATTTGACAATTCTATATCATTTAAAAGCTTCTCGCGAGATTATTTCGGATTAAATTTATTCAAATCTAGGTGATTTTCACATTTATTTTTGCGACTTGCTTGATATACTTATAAGCGGTGGTACTGCCACAATCAAAATACGTAGGTGCTTACCAACCTATGTAAATATTAAACGCATTTTGTTTATTATAGCTAAAACCTACATTTTGGAACGCTTTTAAAAAGTACTGCTCTCTGATGTAATTCAAAAAATAGGTCAATGCGCATTGGACAATTTCACTCCAAAGGTAAGCAGCTTTACCAACTTTTTATCCAGTTACAACCTATCGTACACCAATTGGTGGAGGATTTTTGCCTATTTAGGCCTATCTGCTTTTAACAGATATAAATTGATCGCTAAGATGTGCTATAAAACAGAAAAAATAATATAATTGTGGACCAGTTGGTATGTCTCTTGTTCAAACAACAATAATACCGTTTTATGTGTTAAAATTCTACAATAATTTCATTGCAGAATAAAAAAAGTGTAGTATACCTAAGTGATTTTAACTTTGATTGTAAAAATTGAGGTTAAACTATAAAAAATCTTTAAATGACTAGGTCATTCCCGCGGCTCTGCCCGCTCCAGTTACGTCCATTACGGTAATGTGTCATAAACTATCTGTGTACAAAATTTCAACGAAATATGACCAATAGTTTTTGCGTAAAAGAGTAACAAACACACATTTTTTTTATAAACTTTCGTATTTATAATATTAGCAAGATAGGTAAGGTTGAAAAAAACTTTAATTGTGACTACAAGCCACGAGTTAAGGCCGTAGTCCACTATGCTGATCATGTGCGAATTGGTAGAGCTCACTGAGCCATGATATTTTTATATATAGCTCACAGACAAATTGATTTTATTTTACTATGTTATAGCAAAATAATTTCCAATACGAACATAATGTTAAAAAATCGGAGGTGTGCGCCAGGGTTCGAAACTTGGACCCCTTTAAGTAGACACATATTAACAATTAGGCTGTCACTGATTGCCCGAATTTAGTACTAGGTCATTATTAAATAACCTATGAAATCCTTGGCTACTAGCTCAATTTGAACGCATTCCTACAAGTTCGCCATGAAATCTCCTTATTGGTACTTGAATGATTAATTAACATGATTGACATGGCTATTCGTTGCGCGGTGGCGGGTCTCCACCTGTCTACGGTCGTCTTTAAATCGATTATAACCGAATGCAGAGTCACTCCGAATAATTGGCTTCCTCCCGAATTTGTTCCGAGCCGATAAAAAGCCGGGCTCAACAAGCGGATTTATCCCGACACAGAATTGAAAGCGTGAATTTAGTTACAAAAAGAAATTCTCGGCGCTAAACTGTTTTTTGGGATCCTTTTTTGGATTTCCGTTGTGCAGTTAGGAATTAGTTAAGTTGAATGCACTAAAGTATTTTGTTTTAATCTATCCGATGCACATTGATACGTTTAATTTAAAATATTCGTTAGTTTTCTATTTGTGTAACTTTGCCGTGCACTTAATTAATTGACTACCGATCGATACCACCAAATCAAGAGCGTTTATTGAATTTCTTTCTAGTATTACTTGTTATAGATGTTGTAGTAATTCATATTCTTACAAAGAACTGTTTATACCTGTTCAATAGATACGACTGATACAGACGGACAGTTATAAACAGTATTAAATAAATAAAAGCAATCTGTACGTCAATAGTTCTATTAAACAAATATTTTTACTGTACCTTCGACTATTACCTGTCTAAGTGTTAAAGATATTGAAACTAGTAACCATTAACATTTTAATTTGTCATGACATAACTGTAATATACTTACTTGCGATATCTAAAAACGAATACCTAATTACAAATATTTTCGTCTTTATCTTTATAAACTTTCAACCACTTTTCGAAACCTCGTTACTCTTAATTGCCTCCAATAAACTAGCTGACAGTAACACATAGTAAAATCATTAATACCTACTGTTATCTTTACTTACCTAATACTGGTCCAAATATTCCCAAACTTGGTCTAAAAGAGTTGTAACCATTTCTTTAATGACGGTAGCAATCTGCCCGTAAACTACTTTTAAAAGTGCCCTCCTATCTACCAGAAATTGCCTGCCTGATACACTGAACGGATCGATTAACCGAACTGGATCGAACTGGTTTGAACTGCCTCAGTTAATAGGTCCGAATAAACATAATTAAGCTTTCAAAGACCGCCGATTGATCTCCCGCCCATTAGTTTGAAAATGACACCCAATTAAATAGAATCCCATTTGTTTCGACGTGCACGCCTTCTTTTTTTTAGAGGTGTTTATAGAGGCGCTAGATTACCGGTACGTAGTTTTTTAAAGCGGGAATTATTATTTTTATTATGAAGTTATAAGTTCTTACGATGAGATGAACTATACACGAACTATTTTAAAATGCGTCATTATTTGTTGACGTATTACAATCAGAACATGGTCGTCGTATCCAAGGAAAGTCTTACTTTTTCTTATTAGAAAAGTCTGCGAATTCCACATTTTCCATTCCTTCCGACGAAATCTTGTAACGCTTCATTTTTATGAATTTTAATACCTTTCAATCCAAAGTAAAACAGCTTAGGTACAAAAATGTGTATGGCAATAGTACTGCTCACTCGAATGACGAAAAATTCTACTTTTAATATCTGTCGGCTAGAATATAAACGGACCCTGCATTATTTTTTCTATCGCCAGCTTATATTTCCAATTGCCTTTCACTTTTTATTTCTATGCTTGGATATAAATTGTTTATAAGTCCTTGTGGTGGGCATGTTTTCTTATCTGCGGCCTGATTATGCTTCCATTTTGTTTATGTTATAAATTTATTTTCTCTTTTCAATTAAAACATTACAAAAGTACGACAACAGTTAGTTTTTTTTTATCAGTTTTAAACACAAATGGTGATATCGTCTACCTGATGGTAAATGGTCACTGCCACTGTATGAAATTTTCCTTGTCAAAAAGAAATTTAAATTCTTGCGTGCTAGAGGCATATCTATACTAATATTATAAAGCAGTAGAGTTTGTTTGGTTGAACGTTAATCTCAGGAACTACTGGTTCGAATTGAAAAAATCTTTTTGTGTTGAATAGTAAATTTATCGAGGAAGGCTTTAGGCTGTATAACATCACGCTATGACTTATAAGAGTAAAGCAGCAACGAAAAATGTTGCAAGAACGGAAAAATATTTTTATTTTTGACAGCTTTCCCTGCATACGCGGGTGAAACTGCGTAGCACAGCTAGTATAATATATATAAATACCTCCTTCTTCCGTGCACAAGGTTTGTCGACCGATCAGCCTATTGCACTTCCAGTTAAAGGTCCTGTGACCGATCAGCCTATTACACTTCCAGTTAAAACCACACAAAATAAATTATTATAAACCGTTCGTGACGATAACTGAATGATGAATTTGACATGTAAAAAAGTGTAATGACAGAACGTCAATATTTTTGAATTTTCCCATTTTTTTCAATTCAGTATTTCGGCCAGTCATAAATACTGAACAGCTCTTTAACTTCTGTAACCAACCTCATACGGAACGAAGTCCCCATTTAGTACGAATTTATTGCGTTTCCTAAAACAATTAGTGTCGTCCATTTGCGTCAATACAATGCAATATACATTGCACGTTTTCTCTTTCGTAAACAATGATTGAAGATATGTTAAACCCATAAACACCCAGACCCAGAATAGAAAACGAGGACCGAAGCACGAAGACTGTAAGTAATCCCGCCTTTTCCCCTTCTACTCAATTCTTGTATGAACATATTGATAAATGTAAAACCATTAACATCAAATTATTGCAAATTGAAAAAGCACTTAAATAAAGTAGGTACCTAACCTACAAATAAAATATAAAGTCTTACTTGCGGTATCGGTATCGGTAAATCAAAATCTTTTATTTATTGACTTCGCTTTATCTACCATTGTAAATGTACATAATCGAAGTAGATACTAGACAAAGAGACTGGAAATGAATATAAATTTATCTGAACCAAGCTCAGTTTAATCTTAACAAATCGGAATCCAGCGGGTTGTATTTAAGCTATGTGCACACTGAAATATACTAAAATATCGGTTATAGATTCACGATAGATAAATGGGTAATGGAATTAAAAAATATATGTTCCAGTCAGATAAGAAACTTGATGCAAGTAAAATGAAATTAGATTCATAATATACATAAGGATGATTTATGTCTGTGAATAATGAGAATACTGAGACAAGACATACCGTATCATGTCTCAGTATTCTCAGTGAGGTGTCACAGCACTATAATCAAACCGATAAGAAAATTAAATATCCGCAGAGAAAAATAATATTACATTGAAATCGCAAACAAGTATGCAGTCCCTTTGATTTTTCTATTTATTTATAAATATGAAGTAGCAAACGAGCAAACAGCCCATCTGATGGTAAGTGGTTACTGCTGCCCATGGACATAAGCAACTTCATATAGAATAGGGGTTCTAAATGAAGTCGACCACAGATGCGTTGCTAATCCCGAGGACTGAGATGGTCGCCTCGTATATAAGTGAGCCGGCAACCACACCCTTCCACCGAAACGCAAGAACTGCTTCACGCTAGAAATTGAGGAGTGGTGGTACTTCCCCGGTCGAACAACACTGGTACCACCTAAATAATTCAAGAAGACATGAGGAATTGACTGGGTTTAGATGCATCAAAGCGCAGGGTCCTATATTTAGTGGTGTATTATGCCGAATATATAGATGAGCTTAAATCAATGAACTAACGCCGCGGTTAATGCGAGGCTGTCACACTGACTGAACCGCCCTTCCTGTGCGCGGGGACACGACAACAAAGGACCCTGCACATTACCTCAATAAGCTAACCGCCAATCTGTCAAGCCAGCTTAATTTAATCGCGAAACCGTATTTGTAATACCGTCATATCATATCATATAATATTGTATAATCATCTAGTTAGCGGCGTCGGAACTAACATTGAATTTATGCTAAAATAAACTGGTCATTGATATCAACTTGAACCGTTGAGTTTTATGTAACGGACGATGGATATGTTCTTCTTCCGTTTGACAGTAGTGGATTGATGAGACTTTTTACGTTTAAAAGTCATAAATCGGCCAAGTGCGAGTCGCACTCGCACACGAACGGTCCTGACCATTCTGTTGTATAGAAGCCCCCTTTCAATATATATTTTATTCTGTTTTTACATATCATGTATTTGTTGTTGTAGCAGCAACAGAGATACATCATCTGTGTAAATTTTTACTCTTTAGCTATCACGGTACATGAGATACAGCCTGGAAACAGACGTCTGAATAATAGGGTCCCGTTGGGTACGAAACCCTAAAATAAAAAAATCAAAGCCGTATCAAAGTCTCTCTCTGTCTGTTTTAATATGTTACTCTACTACTACTAATAGGGTACTCGCGATATGTGGTTTTTTAACCCTTTTTCGCCGATATTTCGAACCATTTACATACGTGGTCACGCCATGGTCATTATTTTGTACAGTCACTGAGACAAGTGCCTTCATACACATAAATCTATATATATAAAAGGCAATTCCGACTCACTGACTTATATATCAACACACACCCGAAATTACTGTACCTAGAACCTTGAAATTTGGTACAGGGGTTCCTTTTATGGTGTAAGTAAGCGAGAGGAAATGATTTTAAGAAATTCGACCCCTAAGGGGTTAAAAAGCTTCTACTGAATAAAACATCATCCCAACATCCGCCGAGCAGGAAATAACCCGCTATCACCCAGCTATTTGTGACGGTAAACAATCTTGAAACTAATTTTTAAAGTTCGCTAAAGCTAGTTTAGTGCAGTCAAAGGGCTTTGCGGTTCAGCGTTTCGACATACGACGTTCAAGTCGATTAAATCTGATTTTGTCAGGTTTCCACGAAGTTTAATTATAAGGTATTTGTAGACTGCGGTTATTCTGTAGCAATACGACTTTTTCCCTCTTCTTGTTTACGCTATTTTTAAATTACTCTTTTAAAATTGAGTATAATGTTGCGCAAGTTTGCGGACGTAAATCGAATCAATAGACATTGTGTTGAAGAATTGTAAGGGGAAAAGTTTACGTTTCGATTCGAATGTTTTTTATTCGTTTGCTAGGTATGGTATCTTTTGGTGAACGGTAACGAAAAATATAATAATTATTTATATCAAATTTACGAAATTGATATAAAAAGACTCTAATTTAAAATTATTTATATAATCACCGAATCACTTATAGACGGCAGACATAATACAATTTTCACATTTCAGCATTTCAAAAATTCGAAGACTTTAATTGAAATACACATTTAGGTATTTTTGAGCATTTTAACCGCATATACTATAGAACGTGCAAAAGCGCTGGAAGGACTTTAGAACGGTCTAATACTATAACAATAGGTAACGTAATTAATATAGATCTATACTAATATATAAAAATGAGATGGTGTGTCTGTTTGTTACTCAATCAAGCAGGAATCACTGGTCCGATTTACATGTAATAATATTTACCTGGTCAAGATATATTTTACAATTGATTTCGATATTTTACACTATTTAAAGATGGCGACAATTCTTATGACCCGTTGCGAGGCACGAGTAGGTACTTCAGCTAGTATGAAGTAAACGGCTCAAACCCTCTAAAGTCGTTTGCAACTCGATAGTCGTAGCGTAGCAAGGTTGTCGTAGCGGTTGTAAATGGATTGACGGATCGATCGATCAACAAATCCGCCACACGACCGACAGCGCCCGCTGATGCGTAGCTCGCTATGACTGGACGTCCGTACCTGTGTACGAAAGATAAGCATTGAGGTCAAACTGAGAACATGGTTCTTTCTACAACAGGTGTTCTTTCTACAACGAAGGGAGCCAAATAAAAAAGTAGGTTTTGTGCATTGGCCAATACTATTCCTTTAGCTTAGTGTTCGGTTTAATGGATGCATCAGGGAAATTAGAGGAGTATGAGGAGTGTATATATTTCATGGCTCCATGGCTAGTCGCAAAAACTAATTCCTTTACTAAACACTGCCATTAGTAACCGTTAATTACCTTTCCTCGAAACGACCACTATTTTTGTTTTCACCCATACATAGCAATGTACATTTCACTTGCAATGTATGAGCGCGACCTCAGACAGCGTCCAAGGAACGCAGAATTTTCTAAAATTATATGTGTATTAGATATTTATTATCACTGCTTTACGATGAACGCCAACACTTAAGAAAAGTACACACCTGAGAATTATTAAAAAAAAGAGTTCTTAAAGGTGTGTGAAGTCTATCAATTCGCACTTGGCCAGCGCGGTGGACTATGACCTAAAACTCTCTCGACCCTCGAGAAGACCCGTCTCCAGCAGAGGGACAACAATGAGTTGGCTATGATGTTTGAGCGTAAACGCAAATGGTAATCAAACGCTTTCTACACTCATAGCCCCACAGTAGAATTTTCTCCTGCGTCGTGAGTGCCATGAACACACAAAAACTAATACACAAACACCCAGACCCAAAACAGAAATCTAAACGCATCATTCACATTTCTGTCTAGCCGGGAATCGAACGCGGGACCCACTGCGTGTCAGACTGGTATGTTGACCGCTCCGCCACGCGGGTCGTCAAAATGGTAATCGCTACGACAAAACGTAATAAACTGGTACTAATATCGCAGTATAACTACATTTTGTGCATAGACTACGTGACTTTCACATGTAACGCTATGTTCAATAAAGGGTTCTTAGTGTTAGTTCAGATTATAGATACTGATCAAGTATGCAACTTGAAACCTCGATTAATTTAACGCATGCGACAAAGTTACCCTTGCATACTTGGCATCTATTGTAAACTTTGAGTAACTTCCTCACCTATAACGTGACATGTGCAAACTTGTTACTGTTGGAAACATGTAGTTCGTTGGTATGAGCTTTTTAGGGTTCCGTGCGAAATTACAAAAATCGGAACCCTTATAAAGGTCTCCAAAATTGGCATTGAGGTTTCTAAAACCATTTCTTTCAAAGTCGATTGTTTGAGTGATAACCCCTTTCAAAGCGGTAAACTCCAACTTTTAAACTGAAAGTGTGAAAATTTTTAATAAAACATACGTTTTAGATGTCATTCCTTGACATACATTGAAACATTGAACGAAAATTGGTTCGAATAAGATACGGTTTACAGTTTTTGAGAAATAGCACTTTTTTAAATCTCCAACGGAACGCAACCGGAAAATTTAGAGGACTCTTGAAGCGCGATGCCCCTTTTGGGCTCTTTCCCGGTGAGCATTAGCGCTCACCATGCCTTCAGGTATTTACGACGGCATGCGCCCACACATGCCGCCGTCCTTCCCGGATCACTTAACTGGACGATTCGAGCTCTTACGACAGTCAGGGGATACCGTAGCCCTATTCTGGTCCCGGTACTACAGAGACAAATATGAGAGACCTATGTCCAGCAACGGACCTAAATAACGTGATAGACTGGATGTCTCCCCTATATTCATATATATAAAAGCTCGTTAAATGTGAACTAAAGCGGACATGAGTATGGTAGTTAAGCTGCAGACAGCAGATCAATATGAGGTTAATTAAAGGTTTATCCCGATTATCAACTATTCTCGTTAAAATCGTCCACATTTCGAATTCGTAACTCCAAATTTCCAATAGTTAAAATCCTTTACTCCTTACAATAACACTCGTTTAAAAATATTCCTTTGTACATCGAAACGATTGTCTGTCTAGAGTCATGCCTACTAAGAATTGGCTCTATATTTAACTTTGGGAAACATTTATAGGTGAGAATGGTACCTCACTTGAAGACACATAAACTTTGACTTTTCCTTTATTTACTTTGTTTTCTTTTTTTAATTTACTACCCACGAAATGAAATGTCTTTATTTTTTTTTTGTCTTTTCATACACAAAAGTGTTTCTATCTAAAGTCAATAACAGATGCTTGGCTGCTCACGAAGACTAAGATGGTCGCTTGTATGAAAGAGAGCCGGCAACCACACCCTTACACCGAAACGCAAAAACTGCTTCACGCCAAAAGTAGCTATACCTGCCCGGTCGAACCATACTCGTTCAGCTTGTAAAATGTTTCATAATGTAAGTATGTTATATTTTTATACATTTCGTTAAACATCCTTTAACAATGATGACGTCCCACAGGCCAAAATTAATACAAAAGCTTGTTCTCATTAACATTCCGTTTGTAATAAGTTATAATATATGCACTTTAATAGTGATTTACGAATGAATAGATCTGTTTTTAATTCAATAATAAGCGTGAAATGGGTATTTGTCATGTAAATTGGGATGTGATTTTTGTGTTGTAACCAGACAATCAAAGCTGAAATTAACTAATTAAGATACAAATTATTTAAGTTTGTATTTAAAATAATAACTTTAAAAAATAATGTTATTTTCTGACTACTAAGGACAATACCCTTAGATTACTCAAGTTCTTTCATTGTTTCATATGGCACTAGCTATAGATTAAAGGAATAGGAAACAATCATGCTATTCATCTGATGATAGGAAGCGGTAACTAAAGCTATTAGACATTTACAATCAACCCCAGATATGATCTGAGTCTTACATAATGTCACCACAGATTCGTTGCTACCCCTGAGAACTAAGTTGGAATGAGAAAAAGAAGCACTTAACAGTTATTTAATAGGTGGTGCTCCGGACATCACCTGTTTCTAGCGTGAAGCAGTTCTTACGTTTTGGTAAGAGGGTGTGATTGCCGGCTCATTACATCTTCTTATCTGTAATTGACATTAGACAATTTGTATGTTTTATATGAAGTTGTCCAGGTAGTAGGCATACTAATGTGCTACTTTATTGATAAAAAAATGGGTAACGAAAAGGTTATAATATAATAATAGGTATTTTTTGAAAGAAGTATATTATGTGACATTGACACTCACAGCCAAGTTTGGTAGGCAGTTAATTTAATTTTTAAAATTATTATATTTAAATATTTATTTAATGTATTTAAAACTAACTTAACATTGTTTTAATCCCCAAAGTGGTCCTGGTGGACCCTGCGATCCATGGGAGACTCGATCAGGGTCTACGTAGACGTGAATAAAAATTGGAAATATGGGAATGTGATATAAATGTAGTAAGGAGGGGGTCCACCGAAACCACAAAAAATTGAAAGGGGTCAGCAAGAAAAAATAGTTTGGGAATCTCTCGTTTAATAGTATTATTTACATGTGTCCAGGATCCAATGCATCCTTTTTCTTAGCATAACTAAACAGAAACGCGACCAAACTCTAACGGGAATTATCTTAAAAAACTACCGTTTCTGATTTTCATTTTAATAAACAAACATAAATGAAGAGAATGCCACGTGAAAGTTAAAAGAAATGTTTGTGCATTTTGAATCAATATTATTTAATGAAATATAATACTAATTGCTCGTATTGGGTTGCACGCTGGGTTTGTCAAAAGCAGATTAATGAAAATATACCTTAATTTATTACCATGCCTAGTGGAATGCAACAACAAATAAACTCGTAAATTATCAAAGGAAAGCAACATATAAATAGTTCTGTTAATATTTAAAAGCTTTGTAAATATAATATACGTTCATTTAATTTGAGCACAAAAGTCTTTTGTCGACGTTTCATTACTTTTATGTTCAATACGGAAAATTATATTCGCATTTTGCTTTCGTGCTGTAACTGAAAAGTATGTAAATGAAAGTTTCCGTTGCTTGATGTCCAACACGAGAGTCACGAAACATTCGCTTTAAGCGTTCTTGTATAGATTAAACGTATTTCGATACAGTTTACAATACAATTTCGTGGCCTCATAGGATTGGACAAAAAGTTTTTATCTCTTGTAGTGTGAAGTTAATTTGATTTGAGCGTTACGGCTCTTAGCCCAACGATAATACTAGATTTACTAGATTTAAGAGATTGCTGTACATGCCTATGATTGGCTTACATGTAAGTATTTTCGATATGGTTGTAAGTTAAATATTAATTTAATACAAAATAAAAACGACTCGCTATGCCCCTGGTTTCACACGCGTTTTATATTCTAGAGGAACTTTACATTTTTCTGACGTAAAAAGCAGCTCATGTACATTTTATCCAGATCAGTTCAGCCATTCTTGCGTGATTGAATAACAAACATCCATCCAACGGATCTTATTATATATTAATAGTATATATTAATAGTGTAATAGTAACAAGAGAACTAAAGTAAAAAAAACTGTGTACTTACTGTGTACCTACTGTGTACTAAGTACATCTTTGGTCGATACCTCTCTAAACGTAGCTACAACCACGAAGACCCACAAGCCGATTTCCGCTACAAATAACACTCGACTAGTCTAGTCTGGGGGCTTGGAAAATTCACGAGTCGTTAATGCAATACGTGGCATGAGTAGAGTTATGAAGCTCGCGAATGAACGATAGCAAAGATACATATACGTATCTTCACCAAACAGCTGATCACTCTTCGGCTCACACGATTTTAGATTTTATAGGTATATCACCATCACTTTCAGTTTGAACGATTACGAGTTGAATGAAATGAATTGAGAGACATGACATTTTTGCAAACATTAATTTTAAGGCATTCTTATCACAGTTTGTTTTTTTTTTCATCAAATAAATTTAAAAAACAATCTAAGCATTCATACAGTGTTAAAATTACTCATTCTTGGACAGTAGCGGAGGGAATACAAAGTACGAGTACATATTATTTGCACCCTAAAACAAAAAAGTCGTCAAGATATAAATATACCGCCACCATATTTCTTCAGATATATTAAAATAAATAACATTATGAAGCTTAGCAATAATTAATAATATTAATGAACTATGGATATAAACAGCGATATATACTCTTTGGAAATGACATAACTTCTCGTCTCTACTTTCACACGTCTAACTTTTCCTTTTACATGTGATACATTTTGCGCACCTCTAGTGATGGGTCAGACAACCAAATTTACCGTCATATCCTCCCCTACTCGCATGGCGAGTGAATAACGCCGACAGCCGATAATTCGTTTTTAATCAAGTCCTATCCGGAACGAAACCCTGCATAAATAACATATTAAAAGTTTACCGAAAATATTGACAGCTGAAGCATGCACAATTTGCCTTGTGGCGTTTTATACTCGTACGTCGGTTTAAAGAGCTTCTCTGTTACACGAGAAGTATTATACAGAAATGACGTGTAAATGGTAAACATTTCACGAGTAAATACTGTGTATGAAATAAAATCGTCGACTTAATCAAAACTTTAATGGAACTCTTTGTGGTTCTACTCTGATCTGTTTTGATCACAGCGGTGATGGCATAGTAAGGGAACTTACTTATCCGTGGCGTTCCAGCTTAGTCCTTAGAGGAACAACGCTCTTCTAGCTAACCTTAGGTATAACTGATCATATCTGACATTGATTACAGCTGTCCATGTGGCAGTGGCAACTTATCATCTGATGGGCTGTATGCTCGTCTACAACTTACCTGTTATAAAAAAGAACTAGAAACATGAAATTTATACGCTTATTAGTTAATCATCAAAATCTCGTCGTTTATTTATATTGGCTTAGTTCTAATTCCGGTGTAGAATTCAGGATACAAATGGGTGACAACACGTGGCTGCTTAGAACCGCTACTTTTGTTATCCATGCTAACTAAATCATTAGTAAATAACGCTTTCTACACTCATAGCCCATGAACAGTGCCATGGACATAAACAATAACGAATTCACAAACACCCTGAGCCCGAACAGAAATCTAAATACATTTTGATGTCTGTCTGGACACCGAACCTGGACCCATTGCGTGTGAGACCGGTATGGTGACCGCACCGCCACGCGTGCCGTGAAGTAAATGTGTAAAATATTTCAATTTAAAGTCTAACATTAGTATCAATATAGCACTTTTAATTCGGATGATTTTGAGCATAGATGTGAAATCCATTTGTCGATAACCGTCGAACAAACACAGTTTCAGCGATTATTCGACGTCTATTTCTCTAACGTTCAGTGCATAACGGTAAACTTGCAGTTCAATAGCTGAATCGAACCTGAGGAGCAAGATAACGTCCGGCGCAGGAAAAGGGGCTCGCTTGTTTGCTGCCACTGTCAAACACTGTAGCCTTCTCTCATCGACGTCTGAAGCGATTGCTATAGGGATGGCGATTCTTTCCAGATCGATTTTTAATCGATTCGAATTGTAAGCTAATGAATCGCTTCACTAAAAAATCGAGGTTAAAAAATCGATTCCCATATAATCGATCTTTTTTTCAATATCTAACTTGACGACCAAAAAAAGGTCAATAACTAACTTGTCGACCAAAAAAAAGGAAAATATGTACCTTGACGACCAAAAAAAAAGGACACACGCGGAGAAAAAAAAATCGAATGTCGATTTTTAAGGGAGATTTTTATATTGATTCACTGAATCGATCAGTGCTACAGATCGATTAAAAAAAATCGACGTTTTTGACTCGAAAGATCGATTCTTCGATTAATCGATCTCAGATCGCCATCCCTAGATTGCTGTATATTCGGAAATTACAAACGCTTGACGGCAAACAAAGATCGACGTTAATCGAGATTCTCTGATACACAACAACAGACAGTGTAACGTTCATTTGTTTAGTGACAAAGTAGTTAAGAATTCGTCACGTATTTCTCGTAAAATAATTCTATATAATAATAAAAAGTGATGTCGAATACGGAAAAAATGTTTTAGCGTGAAAACCCTTTACAATCATTTACATTAAAAAAAAAAACGAGCGACGAAGACATTTTTTTTGTTTACATAGTCCTATAAATGTGGCTTAAGAATTCTCGATGTATAAATAAAGACGAGCTTCCGAAACTGAAATTACATAACACAGTTAAAAACTATTAAATAAAAAACCCAACTGCTTAAAGATGATTATTTGCCTTCAGTTTTAGTTTATTGTTTTTACTCAGTTTTTAATCAAAATTACAATCAGTCAAGCCGTTTCAACTGTAGCGCATGTCAAAGAAATGTACATAAATACACACGCTCGAAAAACATCACCCTTCTTCTAACGCAGTCGGGTGAAAATTCAAACGAGCATTTTTTGTCCGTTTCTGCCACTCAGATTTGTATCGGACGTAAGCTTTTCTACGTCCTTTCAGTCGTAATATTCCGTCTCCGCCTTTAATATTCTGCCGGAAATAGTCTATGATTCTTTTTTTTTTCACACAATTAGAAACTTTCTCCAGCAATCCAAACAGCTAGTCACTTTTCGAGTTGGAGATGCCAACTTTGTGCTACTGCGAACGTTTACACTTCCGTATAGATTTTTCGCGAAGCGTTCCTTTGACAAATTTTATTTGTTCGGTCCTTAACTCTTCGTAATTCCATGTAGTGGATAATTAGAATGTTTCAAACATGTTTTGGAATTTTTGATGAGTTACATTTTTTAGATTTTTTAGCGTGAAGCGACTGTTGCTTTTCTAGAGTTTAGCGTGCTCACTTTCATATGGAGCGATCATTAATGCAAATAAATGATTACTGATATTAAACTTATCTATGGATAAATTTAATAGAACCTATTTTTTATGACGACTATGACGACCCGCGTGGCGGAGCGGTCACCGTACCGGCCTGACGCGCAGTGGGTCCCGGGTTCGATTCCCGGCCAGACAGAAATATGAATGATGAGTTTAGATTTCTG
>DWNE01000753.1:0-25906 GCA_018249875.1 Cecropterus toxeus | reverse complement strand
TCCATGGGCGGCAGTAACCACTTACCATCAGGTGGGCTGCTTGCTTGTTTGCTACTTCATATTTATAAAAAAAAAATAAAAAATAAAATAAAAAAATAACTGGCAATAATTGGCAACACCTTTGGCACTTGCAAAACCATGTTACCATTCCATCGCCGGCTTTGAAAGAGCTCTTGCACTTTTCTTGAAGACTCCAATATCATAGACCCTTGGAATAACCTTAACAAGCTTAAGTTTCTATCAAAATTTCGTTGTTCTGACAAATAAAATTATAAACTCTCGCATCTAGTAGCCTGCAGCTCTAAATGTCCAATAAACTCTGTGACCTAACTGGTGTACTAAAGAAGGTCATTGATCGTCGACCGGGTATATGCGACTAACGATTCTTGAGACGTCCAAGAGTTTTACTTGCCTGGCTCCGAAAAAATTGTGACATGTTTTTATGTTACACAAACAACGAACATACAGTCGACCAGTGGTCACTTTTACCTTCAGGCATATGTGATCAATTCCAGATACAATTAAAAATATATCTAAGACCCACGGATCCGTTGTTACCCCTGAGGGCTAAGTTGTAACACCTTTAATAAGTAAGTCACCCTTACTACAAAGGTATGTGTATATGTGTAATAAATGAAAAACATTGTTAGTCCCTACAAAATTTGAAGGTTGTCCTTCATTTCCCTGGGATTCCATCATCAAATCCTGACTTGATGCTAATTGTACCCCCTCAGGAGTATACTCTTTACAATAAAAAAATAATTTTGAAAATCGGTCCACAAATGGCAGAGAAATCGGTGAACAGTCGAACATAGAACCACGTCCTTTTCGAAGTCGGTTAAGAAAGCTTTAATTTTTTTATTTATGTTCAAATTTGCCAGTCCGATAACACATAATGATGCGTTTTCTCTACTATTTACATACTGTCCATTAGAACACCATCTTTACTACATTTTAAATAAAGAGGATCTGACACAACGTACGAGCAGTCCCGACTAATTGCTTTAACATGTAACGCTTAGCAATTTAGCACCACAGTAAATAATAACTGCGTAGTTGTTCTCTCCGCGCTTTACATTAACTGGCCATGAACACATGAATCTAATGTATCATAAAATTTTATTTCATAGATTAAACACGATTTAAAAACAGTTGTGACTCTTAGAATTCTTACATTACATAAACAATAAATGAAATAGGGACGGAAGTGCCCTCTTATCTGATCTATTGAATGTAATTAAAACAAAATTTATAATCTAAAATTTAAAATGAGAATCTAAAAATATAATGTTGAGGAAGATATACTTAGCTTCGCCATAACTAAAAAAAAACTTTTTTCTATAATCCGTTTTGATATATTTTAGCAATTATCATAAAGACAATGTCATACGGCGTAAGTACCTTAAAAAGTTGATCTAGCTTATTAGTTGCGTTTCAAGTACGAGTACATTATTTTACTTAATTACATACTAAGAGTAAGAGTCTTTCCATCGACTTATATATTACAATATCATCATAATATTATTATTATCATTCTTCAGTCCACCTGCTGGAAAGTGTTACTGCCCATAAATATCTGCAAGCAACTACATATAGAACAGGGGCTCTATCTGTAGTCACTCACAGTTGCGTTGTCACTCCAGAGGACTGAGATGGTTGCCTCATATGTAATTGAACCGGCAACCACGATTATTTTAAATATTATTGAATGATATCGCGCAATATATTTATAAAGAAACATATTTTTCACAGCATTTAAATTTATTTTCTTTATGATTCATACTTATAAATTCAACTAAACTATGATTTAATTCAACGAAACCCGTGTTCTAAAGGCTACAATAACACAAACGCATAGCACAGCTAAATATTACTAAACACAAATATTATGCTTTATCATGATGTGACTTCAAAGTAAGTAGCAGTACACTGCAGCCGGGTCTTGATTGAAGTTAAAGATTAAATCAAGACCTGACTTGAGCGCAAAGAAGACGTTCCTCAGATTATGGACCACAGATAAAACATAAAATGCCGTACGTAAATACTGCAAAGTAAGTCCCATGGAACTCACAAAGGAATTGAGGTTCTTATGAAACTTTAAATGCTATTTTAATTGTTTTAAATTGTTTAAGCATACTAAGTTACTGTCTAAAACTCTTTATTAATATTCTTTAAACAAAATAAATTTATCCGAAACCTTTTAGTTGCAACGAGTTGCGCTACGTATCTCTACGGTCTGCTACGTATACATACCTAACGCTCATACACAAATGAATAAAATACTATATATGAATGGTTCATTCACAGTCAATATCAATAAACACAAGGTTATATTCTTGTTAATTCACAAAATATACCTGAATGACAGTAGGTGGTACAGCCATATTGGATGTCATAATTTCACAAATGAATACCGCTAGCAGAAACAATACGTTGAGATGAGTCAAGAAATCGAAAAATACGGCTTTTGGCGGCAGATGGCAGCAACACAGCAGTGTGTTGGCGGAGACAATACCTCTAATCCGTGTCGAGAAACCTGCAGTCCTTACCTTGACTCCTACGCTCCACTGCTCCGATTACTAAGCAACTAAACCTCGTCCGTGATTGCTGATCTACGCAACGTTGATATACGCACTTACACCTACACTAACATTACATTTCACGACAACTTTCAAAATTGCGTAATACATAATATACATATCTCCTAACACACATGTCACATATCAGTGTATCAATCAATCTACGCAAATGTAGAAGCATCACTATTTGCAAACTTTTCTTACAAAAGTTTTTAAGTATTGCCAATTTTTCTAATAAAAGTTTTTAAGTAATACTGACCAGAAATACTGTTTTAAATTCTAAGTATGAATATACTAGAACTTTAAATTATATCATTACATATTACCTACTCAGCATGAAAAAATCCGTTTAATGCGTACATACTGAAGGACGAACTTCAACGTTATTTATAACTTTTCATTATTTTCTCAAGGAAAACACTTGTATCTTTTATAAAAATAATCGTCTATAAAATGAACAACGTAAGTACTATATCTTATATGTGAAATAAATAATGCCATAGAGAACATTCCTTACGATATGGAATGCGTATGAAGTGCTGACAGTATGAAATGCTTGCAAGCACTTGTTCAAGTCACAGGAAACGTGTTATTTGAGAAGTGCGTGTTATCAGGCAGCTGTATTATAATTAGCGTTACTGATTTCGTTACGTTATTATTCATGAGGACTGGCCTCCGAAGTAATGAATGAACGGGCTGGCTTGCTGCCGCCCACGGCGCGTTCATTCATACGGGCCCTGCGATCAACCAGCCTCTCAATGCCGACCTACTACACTACATGCCCCTTTATCGACCGAAATAACTTATTACATCTTAGTAGTCACTTCTTTATCTTGTTAGTTAGTGAAAGTTAGTTAGTGTTGTAGTTAGTGAAAGTTACATAATGTTGTGCAAAAATAAATCTATAGAATACTTTCAATCTACGGCGTAACTTGGTACGTCAACAAAACCTGACATAGAGAAAGTAATAGGACATCGCTAAAATATAGGTCAGATTTAGCTAGAAATACCTTCAAATGGTAACTTCAAATGAGCAATCTAGCGCCATCTATTGGTTGTCATGTTTAACTTGGAGTCTGTGGATTATAAATTTTATCTATTATCAATTTTCAAATTTAGTTGTTTCATTTCTCAAATTATCAGATTTTTATACTATAAAAATAGAATCAGCATGCTGTGCACCTGATGGTAAGTGACCACTGTAGCCCAAGAACATCGGTAATCAACCTCTAATAGGCTTGAAGACCTAACTGAGGTAAGCCATAAATGGGCTACAACTCCTAAGGACTCAGCTAAATCACCTCATGTTTATCTTCCTTACCACCTTTAAAGCTAGAAGGCAGTGTTTTACACTGCATTAAGTATTACTGTCATATGACAGAAATTGATGTAAATAACTTCATTTATAATATTTTAATCACATTTCTTTATGTACAGACATGAAAATTAACACTGATAAAACATATTATGTGATACTATGTATTAGGTACAAAATATGATGATATTACGTTCGAAGCTTTCGCCTACTTAAGGCGCCCGTAAATATTTTATACACAAATACGTAATGTTTACTACAATGTTTACCTTTCTTTTTTTAGATTGATTATATCATCGTAATACATCAAACATGGTATAAAAATGAACTCATGTTCCTTCAAGAGCCTAAAGATATTTATGGAATAATAAACGTAAACATTAAGATACGCTATGAATTCTCTTCAAAGCAAAGCTATTATATTTACTTGTAGGTACTTAAGTATTTACTACTTGCTAGCAAACATTTGATTATTCTCAAATAAAATGCATAAATATATGTATACAAAAGACATATGCGAAAAAGCCACGTTACGTAGAAAAGCAGTCTTTGTTATTATAAAGTAAAAGACGAGTTATAAACTTGCTAAATTTCGATAATTTATCCCTGGTTCATCAAAAAAACATTCTTAATTCAACAAGTGACCTCGGAAAGGTCAGAATCAAAACTAAAATGGCAGAGTTGACGGCAAACGGCAAAGTGCTATCCGATTGAGCGTCACCGCAGGAGTGGTTGTAATGAATGAAGTAACCCCCTCAATTGGGGTGGCAGTAGGATGGGGTGGGGGTAACCGGAACGCGTTTCGTGGCCATGGCCGCGGTATGACGTCCGACATGGCACAGCGCATGCGCGGATGTCAGGGTTCAAGGACGACTGCGACGCATCGATCGCACAGTACACAGCTGCCTGGGTCCACGACAACACGCAAATCGATGCCTCCGATGCCCCTGGCATTGGAACATCTGTACTCGTCTGCACTGGTCATGTTCACGGCCTTTTGAAGCAATCTGAAAGTTCTAGGGCAAACGTAGATTTGAAGCCGCTTTAGCGTAACGTATTGGAATTGACCTATGAACTTTATTCCGCCTACACGTTACCTACAAAAAAGCCTTAATAAAATAGAGCGTTCAACATAAAACGTAATAAATTATACGTATGGAAAGATATTAGTCATGCTAGGAACGTATTTATATAGATAGATATTCATCTATGAGCCCTTTAAAGTCCATTGCTGAACATTAGCCTCCGTAATGGTTATTTTTTAGCAGATTGAAGTAACAAACGAGCATACAGTCAACCTGATGACAAGCGGTCACTGCCGCCCATGGACATCTGTAAGCAACTTCACATAGAACAGGGGGAAACTCGTATGTGAAGTCGATCACAAATGCGTTGCTACTCTCGAGAATTTTTTTTATAAATATGAAGTAGCAAACGAGCAAGCAGCCCACCTGATGCCACCAGCCCATGGACAACTTAACATAAGCAACTTCATATAGAACAGGGCTTCTATATGAAGTCTTATCACAGATGCGTTGCTACTTCCGAGGACTGAGATGCTCGTCTCATATAAAAGTGAGCAGGCAACCACATTCTTCCACCGAAACGTAAGAAATAGGTCACGCTAGAAATAGGTGTGGCAGAGGTACCTCCCCGGTCGAACTATACTGGTTCTACTACTTGGCACCAGGGGTTTTGCGAATGCAGAGACTTCTGCACTTGACATGCGTGTTTGTGACCGCAGTAGGTAGTGATGTTACACAGGAAGACGATGCTGCCCATCTCCTGGATTTAGTCCCTTAATTATCTCCCTCGACATCCATTTAAAGTGTGAGAGTGGTACTCTAAGTCCATCACCATACAACACGTTAGATCATATTATTATCTACTCTCAACTACCTACTGTTTTATGTTCAGAATCAGCATTTTTGCATTTTTGCGAACGTCTTATGCAATAAAACTAAAAGTTGCATTGCACGTACCTACGTGACGTGAATAATGAAGCTTTAATAAACTATGAGATGATATTTCTTATAAAATATACTTACTTTCAGCGTTTTTATATGAACTGTGTTTTTATGGAATATTGTATCTTCTGTTGGCTGTAAGAAAAATAAGACATTAGTAGATACAGCTTCTTCTTCAACAAAGATTGTACAAAAAAACAGTGACACGCAGACAAACGCACAGAACCATTTCTACTCGTACTTACGTCGCAACATTACGAACATCCTCTGAGGAATCCATGCATGTAGCAAAGGATACCTAATGATACATTGTTCGAGCGTGTAACATATGCTCTATAGCTAGTTGTTTTCTGGAGACGAGACTTGATTGCGCGCGTAATCCGCCGTAAATAAGCTGCGCGTGCGCAACGCTGATTACATTAAACGACACGCACACAGCGATGCATCGGTCCGCTCGTCCTTGCAAAATATATTAAGCGCTTATGAAACACTTTATGTGGCTTGCAACGTGAACCCGATCAGCTAATAATTTCTTATTGCGTTTGCAAAACACTGATCGTTGTAATATTTATTTATGTCGAACTTATACAATATATCGATAAGGGCCTATCGTAATCACAACCTGTATGATCATACCTTTACGCATGTCCCACCCGCACGCTTGAGTTCCCTGCAATCTTTTTGCATCTCCTGTGAATATGATAGGCATAACAGTAAAAGTATCGATGACACCACATAGCGCTAGAGATACCCATACGTATCAGATCGCGATATCCAACCCGAACACTAACCCGTTTGCTTGGCCATCATGCAGTATTTTATATTATTTTCGTCAAATAATATTGCACTCATAGCATAGTTTTACGACGAGACCCCAATGTTATCTACTACACCAATTTATAACCTTTTCTGTTATTGTTACGCTTTTTTCGCAGAAAAGCTTGAATTAATTTAACAAGTGACCAATGATAATGAAAATACCCAGAGGTATAATTAAAGTAGATACTATGTAATTAATCTAGTGGAGTAAACTTCATTTATAAACTACTCTTATTGTTTATTCTAGACTCTATCTTTACTAATATTATAAAGCAGTATAGTTTGGTTGGACGCGCTAATCTTAGGAAAAACTGGTTCGAATTGAAAAAATATTTTTGTGCTGAAATGTAATTTAACATCACGCTGTTTGTTTGTTGTGAAACAGCGTGGCACATCTAGTATAATATAAATTAATGCATTTTTTAAAATGAAAATTTCTTTCGGCGCGTTGAGCGCTGTTTTGTGAAATAAATCATGGAATTTGCGTCATCGTCACCGAACGCTTTCCATTAACTATATGACAGTATACTGTTTATATATGTGCATAGCTATACATGCGTGCGTTACTTTTAGGGTTCCGTACCCAAAGAGTAAAATGGAACCCTATTACTAAGACTCCGCTGTCCGTCTGTCCGTCTAGCCGAATGTAGGTCGGTCCGTCTGTTCGTCTGTCACCAGGCTGTATCTCATGAACCGTGATCGCTAGACAGTTGAACTTTTCACAGATGATGTACTGAAAACCGAATAAAATAAATATTTTAGGAGGAACAAACGATATTTTTTGTCGCTTTTTATACAGAATGGTACGGAAACCTTCGTGCGCGAGTCCGACTCGCACTTGGCCGATTTTATTTTAAATTTGAACTTCTATGGGCAATTTTCCTGGCTGCCTTTTTCAAAGAAATAGCATTTTTTAGTTCCCCGCATTGACACGTTGAAGTCCTGATTGCATGCAGCGCGTGTCAAATCGCCGCGCCCACGTCTCCTTCCTGCGTCTGTCGCGACCGCATTGTCGATAATGGCACCGTTTTGTACACTTAATCCCGAGTACACACACTCCGTCCCACAACAAACCAGTTGATTCCTTTTATTGTCCTATTCAAAGGGTTCCCTTAAAGTATTATTTATGTTAAGTGACAATATAAAAGTCGTGCCCTTTTCAATTCTTATTTGAGCCATCAATATAGAAAGGTCAAAGGTAACATTATCCCAGAAAAAAAAAACAATTTTAATTTATTTTTACACATTCGGGTGCATAAAAACCGACGAAGTCAGTTTTTCATGATGCTTGTGGCTCATAGGTTAAAAAAAATTGACGTAAATAAATAGAATCATTACTACCATCGAAAAAAGAATGTGTTTACATAGATAACATTACGTATCATATTCGTAGACTTAGAACATTTTGCTATGCCTAAATCATGTCTGCCAACTCGCTGTCATTTAAACCAGAAATCGTTTACGTACACATGAAAATGTTTCTGACTGTAGTGTGCGCGCCATTCATGAATTTCCCTCCGGTTACAGAGAGCGGTGGTGTGAGGTACACAGGGGGGTTTGAAGAGGAAAGGGGTGCCTCCCTAGTTATGAATGAGGCCATACGTCATTGATATCGATCGCTCCCAGCTAAGGTTACCGCACAAGGGCACAGGCGCCGGTCATTCAACAGGTGCCCGGCTGACGCACAACACCCAGGAGTTTTCCGCGAAACAATTTTTTATCACTTTTCCGATTACGTCACACCAATTGATACCTTGATTGTCATGAGCAAATATATGTCATCGTTAACTACCACGTTTGATCGCTATACATACTCGTTACATAAGTTGTTGTTACAAAATAAAACGAGATTCTTACGCACGCTAAATTTTTGTTGACACATATATTGGCGCATTTGTTGTGTTCTTAGAGTATATATTTTGAAGCTTGAAATTTGAAAGAAATTTTTATAAGAAGGAAAGTAAGACAGATATAAGACTCAAAATGTCTCATTTTATGAAAAATTATTACTATTTCCCGTTCCAAGAAACTTTTTGGCTGCGAATTCAAATATTTTGTTCCAAATAAAAATAGAAATGTCGCGACAGTTTAGTGAAAAACTGATAAGGCAATGTATAAATATTTTATTTAATCAATCGATCTATAACCTTAGATATTTGCATAGCATTATTTCCTGTCTCTGTATTTGCGTATGATTTCACAAAGTCGCACTTGAAATGAAATCACAGACTTATATTCATTGTCGACGCGTGGTTTTGATATTAATCAACAAATTCGTAGTATTACTGCATTACGTGCTGATCGTGCTAATACAAATGTTATCGGAATATACTTAAATAGATCACTGAAGCATTACATTGAGCTAACAATAACATAACGGAATAAATCGTGAATACAATTTTAAATTACAATAAGTACTGCTTCTTCAGGAGTTATCAATTTTGATGACGCACTTCGTAGACCTGTTTTTATTTTTATAATGAAAGCAAACGAGCATCTATTTGATGGTAACAAGAATCATTAATAAAATGCATTTATTATCATTCTTGAGAAATAATATGGTTGGCTTATATGTAAGCCAGCTACTTCTTACACCTCACCTGCTTCATTAAAACTTCCTGCGAAATGTAGAAAAGTACCTACTTTCACTATACGTGCCATAACCAAAGAATGCTTAACTGTCCAAGAACTGCAATATTAGTTTAATAATAGGCCCAGTAAGTGAGACGTTAGGAGTCGTGGAAGTCAATTAGTATCAGACGACAATTTGAATTAATCGTAAGTGGGGTCGAAGGGTGTTCGGCGGTAAATGACGTCACGCCGCCCGCTCTACCCCTCTTTCAGGAATTATCCGCGTGACGCACGATCTTTACTTGATACCTCGAAACATCAGTTCAGCTTACATTCAGAAAAGATAATATATTCATGAGTCTACAAAAATATTATTTTAGCGTATGTATAACTAAACTTTCTCCATTCTTATTCTAAGTCTACAAGTATTTACTTGTATTATTTCCTTATCTAAATTGTTGTTTTCATATTTAATTTGTAGGTAGGTAACCATTTTAAGCTGTAAAAGAGAATATTGTTGTATTTTATCTTGTTTATATTTCACAACTCATACTTTTTAGTTATTTAAGGATGCGCTTGCATTTGACTACAAACGAACTTTTGGTCCTTACATAAGCTGGTTAGCGAGTTTAAGATGGAAATTTGTCCAACCGGGTTGTATTAAACTCGGGTACCAAAACACTTTTTCAGGAAAAAATATCACAAGTGTAAGATAACAAATATAGGAAATAAAAAAGAAGAGTAACTGTCATATAATATCTAGTGTAAATTTTTATTGTAAATAATAATTAGTAGATATATTAATATCAGTAAAGTAGCGGAAATAATGTTGACTGATTATTATCTATAACAATAGGTATAATCGATTCTAAGATTCTGTTTTGGTCTGCTATTGTTAGAAAAACTAATAGACCGAGTTGTTTACGCTGAAAGGTTGTTTTGACTTCGTAACTATTTCAAACTTTGAAACCTCCATTCATAAACATACCACGTTCAACAATAATAATATGATAGGCAGAAGACAAATAGATTGTATAAAATTAATCATCTAAAATATTTTATATGATTATGATATGATTTGATGACGAATTGACATGATTTTATTTATAAAATTTAAGTAGATAATGATCTTGCAGGCCTTATAGTAAGTGGTCATTGATAACCACGACCATCTGTAACCAATTATTATAGAACAGGAGTTCTACCTGAAGCAGATTACAGATGCGTTTCCACTCCTGACTAGGTGATGGCATCGAAAGTCTGCCACACAAATACTAAGATTATTATTGGCAGGTATGTAGGGGACTAAAAGAAGGGCTACCGGGGTTGCGGGCGGCAAGAGTGGGAGCTTGAACCGTTCAGCTATGTGACCCCGAAACGGAGGACAATATGTGCGGTTGCCTATGTCGTAATGATCAGACGGTGCGGTGGGCCCAGCCGATCACCTGGGTTGAGCCTGATCGGGCAATGCGCTCGGAGAACTCCGGTTGCGTTCCTTTGGAGATCTCGGAGTCCTATTCGCAGCGCCGTGGACAACCACCATGAGGTTTTAGTGTGGTAAAAATCCCATATAACCTGGCGCTCCCAGGCGTCCGGTACCTTTTAAAGGTTTCCCCCCCAAAAACAAAAAACTTAGGTAGATAGATATGATATTCCTATAACATTTAGAGGGTAAAAGTTTCATTGATTGCTCAGGTAACTACTGTGATTGCTATTTGCCTATAAGTACCTAACGCACTGCAAAATGTACGTAAGTATTTATAGGTTTAACAAAATTCGTCACATTGACAAACGCGATGCTGTAGATAAGTTGAATGTCGCATGCATTTATCTATATAGCCTGCGTAAATGCATTACGTTAAACAGTTGAAGCATCGATTACATATCGCGATAAACATTTTAGGTTTCAAGTTTGCTACGTCAGTTGTGTTGTGAGTAATGAGTTTTTGTGAGATTAGAAATGTCGAGTGGTGCAGCAATTATAACAGTGACAAGCGTGATGCGTGACGCGAATACGACGTCGCCGGTGCCAAAAGCCAACATTGTTTTGCGATGAGCAGCCGCTATTCGGCGCGTTAACGTCACGACGCGCTATTTTAACGCGCGTTATCGGTCATCGCTGGCGGATAGCGCTTTCAACTCCACTTATTCGAGAATACTTTTCTCGCGCATACAGTAGCTTCCAAATAACTAGGCGTCATTTCTATTATTATTTTTTTTTGTAACGCTGGCACGTTTCTTTGAAAATATATGTACCAAGTTTTAGTGACATTATTACGTTTTACAACTATTGTATTTATTTTAAAAACACTATTTTATTTGATATCGTATTTCATGTTTAAATAAAGTATGTATTTATCATATATCTTTCTTTGCTTTTTTATTTAACATTCAAATAATACTCGTAATTATTATCAGTAGAAACACCCTTTAAGTGTAGCTTAATTTTTTAAAGGCCTACCTATGTTTTTAACTTATAACTATGTATTTAATAAGGAATCTTGTATGTAAGCTACACTCACCCAACTGCAATAATATTAGACATCATTCGTACATACTTACCTACATATATCTATCTACTCCAAATTTGACGTATAAAGACGCTCGGTCATATCAAATAGCAAACTGATCTACCCACTCAACTTATATATGGAAAATCTACTTTTTCTTCAAATGCCATGCTATCCTTTTTTGGATCAAGGGTAAAATTGAATTGAAATATTCATTCGAAACATAAATACGTGCAAAAAACTAAAATCTATCCATCCACCAAAGCATTGATACTAAATTGACAGATGCTTATAACAATATTAGAAATAATAACAATGTCAACTACATTTTAAAGTGTTATATCTACCTACCCTAATATCGATTTTTGAAAATCGTAAGAAGGTAATGTTAAGAAAATCCACTTTCTAAATGTAAATGTTATAAAAAAACGATTGCATTTATTTTAATTACAATAATGGAAGAATATTTAAATATGTGTACTGAATCACATTATGTGTGTATAACATAGTGTTACCAAAATTTCCGCAGACTGCCGACATCGATTATTATATATCGATATAATATATTTATTAATTACTGAGGTACTTCCATAATATATTTTTTTCATTATTGAGCAGTTTAAACACCTCACTATTGTCATAATCAAGGATCTAAGGAACAAAGAACTTTGTTAAGAATAAACTGAAAGCTGATTTTACTTATAATAGGACAATACTCATACATATTATAAATAACAATTTTATTTATCAGCTTTCACGGATCAACTTGTCAACCAAAATGTTATATGCCTTGAATAACACAGAAAATAGCACAGATCCCAATAATAATCACAGACTTCCATTAAATCTAAAATTTCAAAAGCATGGAAGGCCGCATTCACACGTAAGCTTCACTTAAAATTCCTCACAATGATTCACTAGAAATATATCAAGAGTAAGCCACATAAGTGTCGTCTATTCATAGGTCGGGTGGGATCGTCACCTAGAATTGCATTTGCAACATAATATTATCTATTATTAGTGGCAGTCTCGTCAGCGCTCGCCAAACGACAGTAGGTCGCCATTGTTGGACGACTTTCTCACCAATAGGCCATCGTCGTGACAAGAGTGTTTACACGATGTCACATTGACAGCGATACGATTACAAGAGCACTGTCACTAACACGAGAGTACGTGACACACACGTTGCAATCCAACTGTACAATGGATTTGAGTAGTTTGTTAGTAACAGTATTATATTACACATTGCTCTTAGTCTAATTGAAATAAACAAACGAGGTATTACAGTTATATTTTTTACCTGACTGCGTCAGAAGGAGGGTAATGTTATTCGAACGTATGTATGTATGTTTGTATATATGTCAATTTCTTTGATACGCGCTCTTGACAGATTATAATGTATGAGATATCTTTAGAACCGTCTCAGTTTACATAGGCGATATAATTTTTAAAAATGACACCTGAAACTAGAGGAAAAAGAGGGTGGGGGGGAACGATTTTTTTTACTATTACGAAAATGTTGGTATCAAATGTAAAGCCAGTAAATAGACCTATCTAAAATTATATATTCTAACACTTTTACTTGACTATTTTGACGAAAATTCATATAAGCGTTAAATTAAATACCTATATATCATTATCAACGAAAATTTCGTTCGCATTTTTTGTTTCAATGTTTTCAACGATGTTAGTAGTTTTATAATATTTAAGTATCAAACGAGCTTGCAGTCCATCTGATAACAATCATTCTTGAATCTGTAATCAACCCCAGATATAATCAGTTTTACCCAAGGTTGACCTTCGTTGCTACCCTGAGAACCGTTGGAACGCGTCTGAAGAATATCCTTCACTGCACCCTTTAAACCGGAACACATCAATGCACAATATTACTTTTATTGCCTAATACCGCCACACCTATTTCTGCCTAGAAATAGGTGTGGCGGTGATGCTTCCGAAGTCGAAGCACAAAGTGTTCTAGCAAATAAATCTAAAATATCCTAACACTTCTTGTTTTCTTGTAAAGTCTCTTGTTTCACTTTGCTTTTTTATGTGTTTTTTATATTTATGAATGCACATTAATAAACCGAAAGTAAAAACTAATTTTACTCTATGAAGTCTTCTACCTTGACATTGAAATGTTCTCAAAATTTATGAAACTATAAGCCATTTTTCCGTACGTAAGATATTTTTAAACAATTTTAATTTGCAAGACAGACGATACAATTTATCTGCAAAACAAACAAGTAAAACCGTCCACAATTACTTTGCGGAATTCTAAGAATACTTCTTAATAGCTAAACGCGTAGCTAGCTTTGAGACAACGCGTGCGAACTAAAAATTGTTGTGAACAACCACCCACCGACGGCGGCAGACCGTGGGAGCCAGCTAGCCACGATTGTTTGTCTGCATCCTACAGGGACACTCGTAGTGACATGTCGCACACATGACCCACTCAATAGGGGGCATTAACACCTTCGTATTTACCGATACAGATGAACACGACATTAAGATGTGTATTCGAGTAGGTGGTTATCCAATTTATATAGTCTACTCGATAGTACTCTCGTTTTACTAAAGTAACTTTACTTATTTCGTAAATTTAGTTTCTAATCGTCTATGGTTCAAAGGTCAACCAACTGTAGGTACCTACATGGATTAATTTATGAACTTAACTGTATAGGTTTGTTTTGATAATATCTATTTTACATTAACTTTTAACATAAAAGTGCTATACGATTACATATTTAAAACTTATCATATTACTGATTTAATTGTTTATAATACATAGCCCCACGTCTATCTTCAGGTAAATTTGAAATCAACATAACAACTCATGTCTAATACTTGTACAATAATCCAGAAGAGACGAAACGGTTACCGATTAAAATAGACAAGGGATATTGAGGTAACGTGCAGAAATAGAACCGCCTCCGAAGTTCGAACCAAAAGCAGTCAAGTTAATTTTAGTGCAATCCTCGCAGAGACGTTTTCATCCCGTGATTCACCTGCTGAAAACTCGATTGTTCGTATTTTACGTCAATCGGTTGCGTGGTGTTTACGAGAGAAGCGCACGCGCCTCGGGAGCGTCAGCTGACGGCCAGGAATAGCCCTGACATCGCGGCCACGCTATGCCGCCTGCGCCCGCGCACCCACAAATAGCGCGCTATAATTAGACGTCGGTGAAATCGTGGGTTTGTTATTTTTCTTTATCGTGTCCGTTACGCGATAATTGGGTTAGCGGCTGCATGTGGGCCCGATCGGGCGTCGGCGTGTCTCGGCCACGGGCTGCCCCGTGCCACGCACTCAACCCGATTGTCCTCGGAGATGCAGCCTTACCTTTATACACTTATACTATGCAAGTAGTGAACCGACATGGAGCTTAGGCAAATCGATACTCAACTCAAACATTATATTAATTTTACTAGAGACTTGACACAAAATTTTTTAAAACATTTGAAGCTGTATCTTTTTTCAGTAGGTACAAGCAACACCAAAGTATAGATATACATATTTGTAAATTACAATAATAATTAAAAAGTAAATTACTGTAATGTTTAAGTTTTATTTAATTATTTTCGAAACAAAAAATACTTAATGTCAATCAATAAGCTAAATGAAAATTTAAAAAAATTACTCTACATGGATACCTGTAGGATATATCCTTTAGTAAAAAGTAAAAAATCTCCAAAAATTAAAAACCAGTTTGAAAAGGCAAAAATATTTTCTATTATAAAACATAAGCGTAAAAAGTATAAAGATTTGAGAATCCAATAAGTAAATAATTATAATTATACAGTGGTAATTAATTAGCTCTCCGTAATTGGCTTGAATAAGACCAGTTTATTACCTATAACACCGGCCGCCCACAAGAAAATTACTGCAGTAGGTAATAACCATTACCACCTATAATTTAAATTAATTACTTACTTCTGATAATTGTACATAAGTAGGTAAGTCCTAGTACCTACTTATTACTTTAATTCAGTAGAAAAATAAATGGACGCAATAACTTGCATTACAAATGACACGCTGGTATTCGAATTATTTTATTTCTTTTACTTTATCATCGTCAACCCATTATTGTTCCACTGCTGGGCACAGGTCTTCTCTCAGAATGAGAGAGTCTTAGGCCACCGCGCTGGCCAAGTGCGAATTGGTAGACTTCGCACGCCTTTGAGAACGCCTGTTTTTTTAGAGATCATTAAGGTATGCAGGTTTCCTTACGATGTTTTTCTTCACCGTAGGTGATAATTAATTTCTAATACGCACATAACACAGTTGATACAAACACGATATGTATTGTTTCAATTATACTTATAACTCATTCAAGTTCTATGATTTACGAGATTTGAATATTCTACAGAGAACCTATATCAACCTTCCCACATCGTAAAAAAATACGGGAAATATTCGATACAAAATATACCTAAAATTTTATATTCATTTTTAAAGAAAATTCCTTTCCTCTTATGGCCACATTATTTTTGCCACAAGTAGACACATTATTTATGTCGTGTAATTTTGTATAAATATTATGAAGAAGATCAATTATAGAGTTTCGATATTTATAGTTATTATTTTTCAACCCAATGTCAGTAAGTAAAAAATATTAATTAATGATCACCAAAACTCATTATTTAGCACGTAGTCATGAATTGCACCACGAAAGTCATTTTATTTCACGGTCTTATAATAACGGAATGATAGAGTCACAAGTAACAGGCAGAGTTGAGTTCACTATAATAATAATAATAATATACAATTAAAAAGAAAATAACTGTCATTAAGAAATTAATAACTATGCCTAGCTACAAATATTTATTATTATTATATTCTTATTATATTCTGTTATATACCCTACAAGTCTACTCTATAAAAATATTCATTTACATATTTATAGTTACTTTCTTCTTTAAAAGATTACTAATGACGCAATGTTGTAGTTAATTCGATTTGTATCAATTTAGTCAAATAATGTATTGAATATAATGCACTTGTTTTCTTATATTATAACAAACTATAAAAAGCTACATATTAATACAATTGTATTCAGCACCAAAATAATCGTTCTATGTAGATAGAGCAAGAAATATATGTATATACCGGCAGTGCAATTAAAATCAAGAACAAAAGCAATGTCACGGTCAATGTTGGAGGGATAGGAGCTCGCGGAAGCATACGGCACGAGAGGCTTCACGGCGACCGGCTAGCTACACAGGGTGGCGGGCGCTGGGAGACTCTGGCGGGCTCTGGGGGGGGCGGCGCGGGCGGTGGGCGGCGTCGGGCGGTGACGTCAGCCGCAGGGGGGGCAACACGACGTGCCATTGGCAGATCTGCGCGCGCCGCTACCGAATATGGGACCGCGGCTCCATTGATAAAACTGCGGCGCGGGGTCGCGCGGCGCCAGTCCCCTTCGCACAGGCCGCGCGAGAGGTCGTTTTCACGCTGGCGCTGTACGTAATTCCACTCGGCCCGTGGGCCGAGGAGCAGGTGGTGCCGGACGGGATGGGCACCGATTCGGAGCCCCCGGCCGGACCTCACCTCCTCTCGCTCGCGGACGTTGGAGCCCTCGGATTCGACTGCGCGCTGAAGCCGGTGCAGGTGTCTGCCTCGAACGGAGCACCCGCGGATCTCAACACGCCCGTCACCACCTCGGACCTGCCCGCCTTCTTCCCGAGTTTGCTCGAGCCTCCACCTATATCAGGTGCGAACCCGTCACGCACTGCTGCTATAGCACGCCTGCTCGCGCTCCACATAAATACGCACGCCGACGGCACCCGTAGGCGGGACTCGCCCCCGCCGCCATCCGACCGATAACGTTGTAAATAAACATTGCATTTTCCGACACCTGCTTCAACCCCTCATAATTAACGCGAATCATATAGTGTTACATTTTTCCATTCATCAATCTTAAACAAAATGTGTAACTTCATTCTTGCGCCGCGTAAAGATACCGAGAGAACATCGGGAAGTTTCAGTGTCAGTACTTGAAGTGAAATTGAAAGTTCAGCGTCCCGTGACTAGCGGTCGGATCGATACCACTAGTTGAATGGAGCAGAGTTTTCATTGTGAAAATGCCGCCGCTCTCAGTTCGGATAGGTTCGCGTTTTTGCGTCCTGTTAGTGTATAAAGTGTAATCTAATCAAAAGTTATTACTTTGCGTGCGCGTTCCTTTATACCCGGAATGGTAAATATACCACACAAACCAAACGATTACTTTTTATTTAAAAAGCTTATCTTTTATAATTAATTTAAACAAAATAATATTTACACTTACAATAATTTTATACTACTCTTCTTACGTGACACTCTATCATGTGCTACCAATAATTTTAAATTATTTTTCTCTTTTTATAATAATTTTAAATTTAATCATTTTATAATACTTTTTATATATATAAATATTTAAAGACTTATATAATAGTAATAGTAAAATCGACAAAACACTGCCGTGCTTTTCGATTTAAACGAAACATTTTAATTATTTTTTATTATAAATTTAAACAACTTTTGACAAATAATGTAGTCACTTTTTGGAATAAGCTCTTTTTTGTTATAAATTTGATTTATTTAGAAAAAATACCTCGTTTTATATCCTATTTGAAGAGTTCTATTTATATATGAAGATTATATTTACCTATTTCTTTAACTGAAAACATTTATTTAAGAAATTTTGTCACTTTTTTCTTATTTTCTCAAAATTTATTACGCTTTTGTTTGTTTAAAAGTTGTTACCCTAAGGTAATATTAAACTACAAATTCTACTTTAATGGTTATTCTCAAGTTTATGACCCTTTATTACTAAAACATTACACTGATAGTTGAAGCTCTATCAAATAATCGAAACTTAAATCTTAAATTCTTATAATTTTTTAATATTTTTTTAATAAATGCTGTCACCTACCAACTTGGTTGAACATAATAGACGAAAATTTATTGATTGATTTTTTTCATGTTTTTTTTCACTATCCCAAAAATATCGAGAAATTGCTAGTAAGCAATAAGTAAATGTTATGTACAACCTTTTCCTAAATTCAAATTTAAAAATATTTAATATTTATTTCATAGTAAGTACCTACTTATATGTTAATACAGTTGTTGTAGAATATGATAAAACAGTTCGTTTTATTAATTTATCGATAAAACAATTCAACCTTATTATTATTACAATAAAATACTAAATGAGCCCGTACTTTTTCTAATTATACCATCGAATTGAAATTATTAAGATACTTAAGATGTTCATATCCAATTCTACAAAAGACAACTATATTACAAAATAATCAATTCAAATCCACATAATTGAATAAATTAATGTGTGAGATGTGTGTATGTGTGAGTGAGCAAGTAATTATTTGGAATAAGACAGTAGGTTTTAAAAAGCTAAAAGTATACGTAAAACAAGTAGCGTCCAGATACACAACAATGATAGCGACTATCGGCTTCCGGCGCTTATCTATCGTCCGCGCTGCCTTCCGCCCGCGCTACTAAATACGCAAAATAATTGTTTACCTATTAAACTTCTCAAAAATACGCACTTAATATAACCACGTTAATAGTATCTATATACTATTACCGTGATATAACTCTACACATTTGTTACGTAAGTGTCTAGGGCCAAAAGAGTTATTTTTTATTTCGTGATTATAACCTATTATGATTGCAAAAGAACTCATTTTTCTGAGGAGACAATGTTTTAGTTTTTTATCATTTATCGATACGTTACCGATGCTAGAGGTTAATGACTAGCATCCGTCATAATATTTACAATTGCAATTCATCACACTAGTTATTTTAAACATACATAAAAAATAATAGACAAACATATTATGCGTTATTTTTTTTTAACTTTTTCGTTACGGATCTTAATCCAATCCTAAAAAACAAAGATAAAAAATCCGCGAATACAAATTTAAATAAATACAAGGGGTGCCGCCTTTTTTAACTTTATCTACGTATTAAATTAATTAATTTTATAAATAGAAAACAAATAGAACACTGTTAATAATGTAAATTGTTTCAATTGTTCTAGGTACATTACCAGGCGATGAACTGTCCCTCGGCTGTTCGCCACGTCGCCACAAGCACGAGGCGTCTCTGTCTCCCGGCGCACGCGCAGAGGACGCCAGCAATGCGTCCAGCGCAAGCGCATCCCTGTACGGTCCACCCGCCGGCAGCAAGCGGGTGCCGTCGCCGCCACTGCAATGGCTGTTGCCGCCGGGCCCCGGCCCCGGCGTGGACAAATACTTCCAGCAAGAATACGAGGAACGCGTCGAATTACTCCCGCCCGAATGTCAACCCTCCTATTGTCCTCCCCCTCAGCCGTGCCAACCACAGCATTGCGAGTACCGGCCGCCGCCACAACAGCAACCTCAGCACTCGTGGGAGGTGCAGGAGTACGCGGCTGCCCCTCAACCCACCCCGGGACCTTCGGGCCTGCCTAAACGCGAGCCTTACCCCAGTCCCGTTAGCGATAGACCGGTGCAACTCGCTGAGTACAACCCGTCTACGAGCAAGGGCCACGAGATTCTGTCACAGGTCTATCAACAAAGTGCGCAGCCGTTACGGCTTGTCGCGGTGAAACCTCGCAAGTATCCCAATCGTCCGAGCAAGACCCCGGTCCACGAGCGACCGTACGCCTGCCCTGTGGACGGGTGCGATCGCAGGTTTTCGCGATCGGACGAATTAACGCGACACATTCGCATTCACACGGGTCAAAAGCCGTTCCAGTGCCGGATATGTATGCGTTCATTTAGCAGGTCGGATCACTTAACGACACACGTGCGGACACACACTGGCGAAAAGCCGTTCGCGTGTGATGTTTGTGGGCGAAAATTTGCCCGCTCCGACGAGAAGAAACGGCATGCCAAGGTGCATCTGAAGCAACGGTTGAAGCGGGAACGCGGCGGGGGCGGTCCGACGCACCACCACGAACCACACCCGCATGGCCTCTAGCGGTCGGCACAGGCGGCCCCCGCTACCGTCACCACCGCGTCAGTCGCGACCACCGCGACCGTTACGACCACCGCAAACGTTGCGACCACCGCTCCTACAGTGACTTCCGCGCCTGTGGATAATTGAACTGTTATACTTTCACGTTGAAGTTATTAAATAATTTCATCGCTTAGGTGTAAAAGAATTGTCTTTAACGAAGCTTTATTAACTCTACATTTTGTAAATTCACTGAAATTTATATATAACTTTTTATACATATTTGTAATTATTACGGTAGGAGATGATCAACTCGATGTATTTATTTTACTTAGATAGGGTAATTGAATGAACTAGACTGGGAACAAACATAGATACGAATTGGTGTGGCCTAATTATGTCCTGCGCACGCGCCGATGCGATTCTGTGACAGTGCGCGCCTTGGATTACGAACACATATCGTTCTGTCCGATGACAGTAGCTAACAAAATTTACGATCAGGAAGTAATTAATCAGTTATACTAAATATTTCAATGGAGTGTGTACATTGAGTGTTGATCCAGGAAATGTAAGCATAATGACCCTTTTTGCGGGTAGTCTAGGGGTCAGAAAATGTTTTTTCTTGTTAATGTAGACGTTTCCATTTTAAGAAACATAGATAGTTTATTATAAAATAAGTCCAAAATGCCCTCGATAAACTTTCTCTGACCCCGACGACCTTGTACGTGATTATTGTACGTACCCACATTTAACATTATATTCATTATTCTTATACTTGATATAACTAACGTGAAACTGTGCCATTCGTTAACTTTACCACGTGCCACGGCAGTTTATTTTAATGCTAAGGTTCAAATGACTGCTGTATAAGTGATAATTATTATAAATAATATTATTTCGATTTACGATACCTATTTCTAGTCGAGGGATGATCCGCGAGAACGTCGACTACTGTTTGTTCTTAATCTTATACATAATTCGACTGTAGAGCCTTATTTTTTTTTCGACGGCTGCTGTCATGGTCTACTCTTGCTCAAACAAATTAATTTAACAAAATTTGCTCAATTCTTTTCGTTTAAAATTTAACCAATATTACCTACTCGCACTAACAATCTTCATTTGACGTCTTGCTCTCTTCATTTGTTCTCTATTGTTTCAGTGTTATGTTCTCCCAGTGGCATATATTACTAAAATTTCGTATTATATAGACTAATGTAGGAAATTTATTAGGATGTAGAATTTAAATTATGATCTCTTAATCATTATTAATTATTTGCAAGTATAGAAAGGGCCCTTTATTTATAATACTCATAAGTTTCTGTATAGTTGTATAATTATTACGTAAGGTGCGTTACAGACCAGGGTTCTCTTTTGATGGGATTTAGTTGCGCCGCGGTTAATTCAAGCGAGTGTTGGGCGGTGACCGTCGCTATAGGACAGTCACCAGCCCGTAGCGTACATCGAATTGTTTTATTCACTAAATCACACAAATTTATATTTTTCTAGAAGTACAAAATTAAGCACAAGTCTTCGAACCTTATGCTTTTCTTTAAAGAAACGGAAAAGCTTCATGTGGGCAGCCAATGTTTAAATAGAACACTAGTCTACCGTATAAATAGATTGAATAGATTGCAGAGAACAAAATATGGAAAACAAACATTAATAACACTAACAGGGTGGGCCTTTGAGTAAAGTCGGTCGTTATGAATTTAGGATATCTGACAATAATAATACTAACTCTTGCGCCAACAACAATATTCTTGTTACAAGCGAAAACAGCAGTTACACTTTTTATTTCTTAAGTAATTGTTATAAAAGAACAAAAAGCAAACGAAAACGCGAAACAGTGTTACCGTTGTAAAGGCGCAGGCCAGACAGAAGCGACGTAATGCACCGACGCAATGCGTCTTTCATCTATTTTCATACAAAAGATGTAAAAGTCAATATATAATGCGAGGTTCCGCAAACAACATTTATGTGCGCTTTACATGAAAATGTAGAATAATCACTCGCCACATCTTACGTCCCATCTGTTTGGCCGTCGTATAAAAGTAAATAACGGTCCACTACGCGACAACCGCAACGAATACAAACGTGCAAATACACTGATGAGAAATGTGGTGCACACGATTATAATGTTTATAATAATATAGAAGAGACGAAGTCTCTGATAGAAAGGCTAGCGTAGATAGGTTTTAATAAAGCGTATTCTTGTTAGTCAAACGAGTGAATTGAAACGGAGAAGACTAAATCTTAAATGTTACGTAATGTTGCAACGCGTTAACGTTATGATATACGGTTTTTGTATTAGATTACGACTTTCCTTGAAGCCTGGGGTGACTTTACATTGTTGAATCCTCTGTTATGTTACTGTTGAGGTGCTGAAAATCATTAGGTACCATTCATGTTACGTAGGTCTTAGCAATTTTTGAAAACCATCTTATGATACCTAACTATTTAATGGTATTTCTAGCTATGAATGAATACGAATTTTATGTGTGGTTATTGTTTAAGCGGTCTCATGTATTTCACCTGAGTGAAAGATGTTGTTGATGTTACATTGTAATTAGTTATAAGTATCTGCATAGGTATTGTTAAATCTCACTAATTTTTACTAAATTCTATTTAATATATTTGTAAATACACTCTGACTAAATTTGGATTTAATGTGTATATAAGAGAAAGAAAATTTTTATTTAATATGAAATCACCTAAGGTGGAAAATACAAATTGTTGAAAACTTGGACTCTGAATTTTTTTTAACACACCCTTTTACATTTTTAAGTACATAAAGTATGGCAAGAATCCTAGGGGACAAGGTAGGGGCGAGGGTCATATATAAATATGAAATGATATTGTAACATTGCTTAAGCAAAAGAACACCCATAATCAATCTTACAACAAATACTCGATTAAAACGGTAAAATTATCACGTTCTGCCAAAAAGAACCTATATGTGTATACCTGAAGGTAAATATATAGGTAAGTATAAATAATTATAAATATCGATTAATAGGTATACATTTAGTACATTTTCGTGCCTAAATGTATCTACTGACATACTCGCACAAAGAACTTACAATATTGATGTGAACGATATAGTAAGAGACATCATTATGGGTGAATATTAATTACAAAGTTATAGCGAAAACCTTAGATATATAGATATGATGTCAAAAATAAGTTTAATACACAGTTTCTAATTTATAGATAGCCCGCATATGGAGGTAAAAACATGAAATAAAACATAATTTGCGTTTTATTTATTTTGTTTATCCAAAGTATAACAATAAGTACTAGTCATTACCGAAAAGATTATAATCCTATGTAACCTGGCTGCAATCCTTTTATCTCCCACCACTGAGCGAGAGATCCATCTCTCTCTACACTCCTTGGAACATACTCCTTTATGTCACATCACTTCGAGTCTTGTATTGTAAAATGCAATCGCCTCCTATTTTAATATTTGCCAGCCACTTTTCTTGTCATTATGGATACGATGTACCCTGTTCTTATCCGTCATATTGTCCCTGCCACAAACTTTTATACTTACTCGTATATAGATACCACATCTTTGTAATCCACTATAGTAAATAAAAATAGTAGCAATCAGAAAACATCAATCAAATTCCTAAACAACTTAAATTTTCCTAACTGATCACACATTAGAGTCTACTTAGTAGACCTATCAATTACTATTAACCAGGGCTGTGAGAGCCCACTAATAAAAGCATTAAGTAGACATCTACATATGCTTAGAGTTTACCGCAGATCATTTCAATATTGTTTTAAACAAAAATGCCCGTATAACTAGGGTTGTTACGGGTATTTTACTATACCTATGTATATGTATTATCCTATGTATAAGTAGCAACCAATATTATTTCAACTCATATGGATCCTTGACGAATATTAGGCTCGCAGTTTGACTGTATCACTAGTCAGTTTAACTAATTAAGTACCTACCCTACGCAGTATCATAGCAAACTTATATTTTTTTAATATATTCCATACGGGCATATATCAAAACCTAATTACTATGTAAAAACTATGCCATTGTAATGCTACGATCTATGAAAGGTGTGCGTTCTCAAGTTCTCAGCATTTTATTTGTATTTAATTGATATCGAAATACATTAGGCGACGATAACATTGTTAGTACATCGTAGTTATAGTCCTAAATTAATGAATACCATGTAAATAAAATGTAGTAAATTACTGATTTTATAAAACTATTGTACACTTGTAAAAATTTCTATAATTTTAAGGACTTGTCAAAATTTTTAAACAGAAGATTTTTCACGAAAAACATGTTTATCAAAAGATTGTGTAATGTTTTATTTTCTTACCTCCTTGTAATCCCTTTACATAAATAATGTTTAATAAGATACCGTCTTAGTATTTATACCTACTCTGTAAAGATTTAATTTTAAAATAAAATGTGCAGAGAAAGAAACAAATAAATCTTAACTCTGGAATTTGTGAGTATTGAATAAAAATATCTTATGCTATTTTTTTCCAAAAAATGTTATTTATTTATTTAGTTCCTGTTGGTAATAGAATTAGAATAATGATCACAAATTATGATGATATCATACAGTTATTGAAACGCAATTTAGATGTAATGCCACTAAACAAAGTTTTTGCTTAAGACAAAGTGATCGGCAACTTGCTCTACAACGCTACTGCAGTCATTAATAAACTCTATATCAGTGAACTTTTAAGTCACGCAACTCTCCTTTACGGCATCTAGCGACACTCGCACCTACTAACTCCACAGCAAACAACAACTAACCAAAAGTTTGTCCATTCATTAAAACTTTAATCTACCGCTAGATGTCGCCTTAACTTGCACGTACACTAGCAACGCTAGATGGCGTTTTAACAGAATTCTTTTATAACGTTCAGATATACTTAACTTTAGTTAAATTTGTACTTTAACTCTTAAAAAAATGATAAGTTATTAAAATGCTATTCAGAAGCAGATATAGTAGTAGATCGATGCTCGTGATTAAATATCTTACGTAAGTTAATTTGGTTTCTCTCAATTATGTCGTCTTTGTTTTAACAATATTTACTGCAAACGGATATATTATATTTTATTATAATATTATTCATATTATGTTATCATTTATGTTTTAGTTTAAAACATACCAGGTGGTAGAACCAATGTAGTTCGACCGGGGAAGTACCACCGCCACACCTATTTCTAGC
>DWNE01000752.1:0-25910 GCA_018249875.1 Cecropterus toxeus | reverse complement strand
GATTGACTATTTCTCCTTTACTTTACAGTTGCTAACTAGAAACTTCGTAATACAGAATGTATAATGAATGCTATTTGATATAATAGGGACAGCCAATAGAAAGGGCGATTTGCTATGTAATTGTTGCTTAAGGCAAAAGTTACTTAGAATTCATTACCAATACATTCATTCATCCATCGACCTTTCGAAGTAAATTGCTTTTTTATCTGATTGATATGATTATTGAATAGTAAACGAGCATGCAGTCCATCTGATGTAAGTTACTGCTGCCTATGGACATCAACTTTATATAGAACAGGGGTTTTATCTGAAGTCGTTCACAGATGCGAAGCTACTTCAAGCCTCACAAACAAGTGAGCCGGCATTCACACCCTCCTACCAAACGCAAGAACTGCATCACGCTAGAAAATGACGTGGTGCCCGGTCAAACTACAGTGGTTCTACCACTTGGTAAAATACTACTTTACATCCGATGTCTCTCCTTTACGTAAAGCAGTTCGTGTTATAACGATGTGGGTGTTGGCCTAAGTACGAGGCGACCATATTACTCAGGAGTGGCAATGCATCTGAGTTCGACTTCAAGAATAACTCTTATGAAGTATGAAGAATTCTGAAGTTGGTTATGGATGTCCATGGGCAGCAAACCATTTACCATTAGGAGGAGTGAGAGCTCGCTTGCTACTTCAATTTTATAAAAATAACTGTATACATTCAATACGTGTCACCTCAATTCCTATCCATTTGTTCAGCAATATCATCACAGATGCATATGTAGCTCGAATAAAGTTGAAACCGCAAAGTCCCAAGACGCCACACCTCATATGAGAGCAATCTAGGAAAGTAGTGGAGACAAAAACACAATGCGGAATAGATTTCCGATGCGACAAATATGAATAATTGTTTGGAGCGTGTGTTATACGCCACATTTGTAACACTTTAGATTTTTTATAGAAATGACATCCATGAGCCACTGGGGAGATGGCTTAGAGTTTAGATTTTGAAAGCAGTAAAACATTTCATGGTTTGACTCCTGCACTAACGCTGCTTTAATATTAGAGTATTTTGATGTGAAATATCGCAGGCGCAGGTAAATTTGATTGTTGGCATGGCGATGCTTGCCTTTAATTATTTTAGGGCCATCTGTTATACATTTTTGGAACTATTAAGTATCAAGCAAAACTAAGCGGGATGCGGTGTTAGTTCGACTTAGTGCGGGGTTCTATTCGTAGATGGCGTTGTTTTCATGCTATATATTTAGTTCCTGTCGCGATCTTGTCTTTTTTGGATATTACTTGTACGAACACGATGTTTCATATCTGCTCAGCGTTTCGTGATAGCTATTTTCTACTAAATACCAGTATTACATGCTTTTGTGCTTTGGTTGATGGTTGTGGTAAGGGCCTCTCCCTTACATATTTGAGGTGTTTCAATTGAGTCCAAAGGGATAAGGATAAGGATTTAGTTGTATGTTGTTGTTGTAGGGATAAGGATACGCATATGTGGTTGACCTCAGCAACAATGGTAATCTTGTTTGGAGTTAATTGTAAATATCCATGGACGGTAGTTACCACTTCATATTAAGTAGAATTTTAACTCGTACGCTACTTATATAAAATAAAAATTAAGAAAGTGTAAAAAATACTCTACTGTATGAGTAAAAGGTATATTAAGCGGCGCGTCGACACAAATAATAATGTTCAAAAGAAGAGCATTGGTTACCAATCGATATTATCAAACTTTGCATTATGTAAATAAAGATATTACGATTTAAACGCCAGTTTTCAATCCGCTCTTGAAAATGGCTGATCAGATATTAAGATGTATTTTACCTAAAGATAGAAAAATATTGATTTTTTGGTATCACAAAAATATCTTGTGTTTCTCACCTGTGTACGAATTAAAATAATGACTAGACCGGATGCAGTAGTTTGTGTAACTAACCGGTAATCTGAACAGATAATAAAATATTCTTTGTTTTCTCAAATACAATCAATCACAGTGCAACATTCGTGCAAGTCAAATACAGATACAGAAGGGGACTAGGAAGTCAGGTCCCAAGACACCGCGACCTCATGCGAAACATCAATCAGGGACTACACAACTGTTGTTTCATTTTACTACGACGGCAAGTCCTTATGTATAACGATCTAAGGGCCTAAATCCATTAAATCTGCTCAAGCATGAAGCAACAAAAAATACATTAAATAGATTTCATTCAGTCGATACGAAGCAATTGCTTCAGTAATTGTTCCAACTGAAGCCGCAGTTTCGTGACTGGGAACATTAATCATCCTGATGTACGAAGTGTAGGTTCATTTGCCCCGCGATGTTTGGTTCATATTTAATTCTATTGTACTGATGTGATACGATCAAAATTACTCACTGTATTTGTATTTTTGGAGATTGCAAGTTATTTCAAAACCCTAATAACGGCAAAATGTGCCAATTCAGGACAAATAGCATAATATCAAATGAACCTTTACTTTTTCCTATTACCTATAATAACGTAATTGAGTAGGATACATTTTATAACAATTATGTAAGAGTAACTTTAACAATATATACTAATCAAATAAATATTTTAAAATTAAAGAAAACAAACAAAAACTTTCCTGAAACATAAAAAAATACTCCTGAACTTATGTGATATTGAATTTTCACATAAGATATAATAATAATGTTTCTATTACCATAATCTGTGCACTTTATATGTACTTAATAAAATAACACTGATTGAAGTGATTGAGAAACTACCAATCTTGTATAGGAATTATTTATTGCATTGGATACACTTAACAAAATATTTTTAGAAATTCTTACACTAAAGTGATTAAACGGGAGATGAAACCTTGCATACAAAAACATTGGTCATCGCCAATTAAATATTTATATAAATACACTTAATTTAAAGTATAACCAATTACTTGATTGATAAAATCTTGCATCTTGAATCGAAATGCATAATGATACTATAGCTACAAATTCCACCAAAAATTATGTAAAATTATGAAAGTTTAATTTTAATTTTTCATAACTTTGAACGATCTATTATGAGTTAAGTAATACTTACGAAAATATAAAAAGATGGTGAGGAGGTAGAACGCTTATTCCGTGGGGTTTAAAAGGACGTTGAAAGCGGAGCGGCATCGCTAATGTCTAATACAATTGTAGCGAGTGCTGCTCATGTACGGGGCGTGTGCTGCGGCAGGGAGGTGGCCACTTATCGCCGATATCGATAAAATCTTGTAAGCGTTTTTGAGGAATACAGCGATAAGTGGACATAAAATACAATTCAGGCGACTTAAAAAAGTGTAAAAATGTGGCCCAGTATCTGTTAATATTTTGGCCTATATTGTATTTTCATTATATAGGTATTTTGATTTTTGTAACGCCTTTAATAATTGACTTCATAATTATGTGCACGTTTTGTATATATAAAGTTTATCATAAAAATACTCTCTGCGGTATTAAGTTAAATAATTCTTAAAAACATATTCCTTTGCTTTTTTAACCGTTCTTCTTTTTTAATTATATTTAGTATCTATTGGATTTAGTGTTTTCTAAATACAAATATAGTCGCATTTCTTCTATAGGGCAATATACTGATTCATATACATAGGTAGTTATGGCAAAGACAAAACAGTTCGATACTTTTTGTTTGTCAATATTATTTTGTTTAAAAAACTAATATTATTTATTGTGGTGAAATTTAAACCACTCAGTACAAATTACTAATATGTTAGGATAATATAATAAGGGTTACTATATCTAAACTTTGTAACGATGTTTAATTAAATACAAATTACGGTTCAAGTAAATCATTCATTAACAATATTAAAAATGCTCTGTATGATACAATTAACATTATTACAAATACATTACATGCTATACCAATTAGGGCTACCCTACTACCGATTAGATTTTATCGAGCCAATTTCCTCATCGACACTGCAGTCTACCGATAACGCGTGCTGATAACGGCCATCCCTACGTCCCCTTCAGTGCTTGTCATTAAGGGTGATCCATCAAAACGTCCGCCAGGATTTAGGGTGTTCGACGCCTGCGCCGTAGCCTTGGGGTTCCGAGGGGGATGCAAGGAGGCTAAGGGAGAACGGGGGGTAACAAACAAAATTAGATATTCGTGTGGTGTCCCCGCGGTGGTTAAAGCGGTGAGAGTGCAGGCTGATTGATTGCTTTTGCAAAGATTTACATTTTTAGCAAACTAAGGATTGCAGTCTGCGCTGACCGACATGTCTGGGGGTCTTTGAACCGTCTCGTTCTAGAGTTCAATGACCTCTCAGTTTCGTATAACTAAATTACGAAACATATCACGTATTAAATAATACACAATAAATCTAAGTTAAATTATACTATGTTCTAAAGACGTCACAAATTGTTATTTGATTATATTTTGAAAGCAAAATTTTGTCGTAAGACGTCTCGAATGTTCGAGAGAATTCCAAACATTGTTCGTCTTTAAGACATTAATAGCTCGCTCATCGGCAGCGCCGGTATAAGTAGCCGTGTTAAGATTTTCCAACGAAGCAACCACTCCAACTAAAAACAAACACGATCCCAAAGAAAGAAAAGCAACACTCGAAAGAGAAGAGCAATCGAAAGCAAGTCTTGAAACATTACAAAACTTGGCGCAGCTTCATTTGAAAACGAAACAAAGGCTTCGCTGCTCGCAAACAAACTACTTAAGCATTGAAATATTGAACGGGGAACTGGCATTTTCAATTTCCAATAACAATGCCTCGGCACGACTTTAATGCCCGTCTCGGCATTACAAAAAGGCTATCATTAGTGACTTATTAAATACAAACGGAAATTATAACGGCGGTGTCATATATACCGTATAGATATGTTCCGAGGTACCCCTGACACTATGAGCGTCAATTTCGCTTTACAGTTGCTTAATGAAGGCTGTGTCTGTAAGTAAGGAAGATGTATTCGTATTTTTGCTAGATTGTAATACACACCCTATTTTCTAGACTCTAGATCTGGAATTGGCGTACAGAACTGCATCGAATGCATACATGAAGCCGGTAAGATGATAAGAGCACTTCGCTATTAGCGAGAATGTCTTATTTCCCGTTAAGTTATTTGGAATACTAATGAACTTCTGATTAAGTTAAATTGTCGCTATTAAAATTGATGTAGCTGCTACCATTTTCATGGTTCCGTAAGCAAAGTGTTGAAATGGTATAATATTTTAAGACCACCACGGTCTGTCCGCGTGTTCGTCTCCTACGAATAATGTGAAAAATAAATTCGTTCCCCATAAAAAAAAAATATTTTTCGGCTTTTGTTTTGGTTTTTTACAGTGCATTGCATTTCTATATGCTATAAAAAATCTAAGTATTAAACTATTATCATAACATATACTAAAAATAATAAAAAAGTTAATCGTTGAAAATTTGGTAGTACGGAACGTTCCGTTTGCAAGTTCGATTCATCCGAGGCGACTATTATATAACAAAAATGGCCTTGAAATTAATTCATTCGTAGTCCAACCAACTCGTAACCCATCAAATTTCTGACCTCACCTGACGTTGCTAAACTTTTCGATCGATTCCAACATACATAAACGAAAATGACAGACGAAAATAAATGATCGAACACAAACATGAATAGTTTCTTGTCGTTGTCACTGATTGAATAAAATTGAGGCAATAAAAAGCGAATAACGTAACTACACATGGAAACAAAGTGGCTCAACTGTACGAGCGGAGACACGCGGCACCGCCTGCCGGCAAATAAATTCCGACGTGAATAATAAATGAGGATCGACCACTGCGAGCAATAAAACACTTGTTTTATGCTTACCGTTGAACTAATTAATTGGAAAAGTTAGGATATAGATATATGTAGGATGACAGTGAAAGCGTTACCCAATACAAGTTACAGACTATAAAAATGTCAATTCTTAAATTAATGTTGTATGAACTCCTAAGTAATAACTTAAGGATTAAAGTTGATGAACATAGCGTTCCTCTGTAAAGTTATCTGTGACTACGGGAAATCCGCTCTAAATTCAGCTTACCTTTAGCATTGTATATCGTAGCAGTGCACTTACATCAGGCAAAGTAATATAAAATATATAACTCGATACCTATAACTACTATTCTATTGCACCAATTGTCTTGAACTTCAAGAGCCTTATTCAAAGGTAATGCAAAATGAACTATTTTTAAAGCCCGCGACGCAGTAGTAAGTCTTCTGGTTTTGCAAATGTTCATGGAAAACCATGATTGTTTTCATCAATTAGCCCGTCAGCGTTATGGCTAGGTTTAATTACTTATGTGTATTTTGAAGAACGACCTCATGTTTCGCTTACTCGTCAACGATGAAACGAGAGCAATAAATGAGAATCGACCACTACGAGCAATAAAATGCTTAGAAGCGAGCATATGCGTCGCTAGTATTTATGAAGGCTCTAACCTACTTCGACACGACTCGAAATTCTTTACGGCTTCAAAGCACAAAGATTTCTGTTCGCAAACACGAATGTTTCGTGCGACTGATTCCGTCTTTGACTTCGTAATGGAAATTGAATGTTGTGTACAATCTTTCTGTATACGTCTGTGTATAAATAAAATGTAGCACGACTGTCTCAAACGGATTTTATTTGGTCCGATACGGATTTCGAATTAAATAGTTTCGGATTCAAAAGCTATTTAAGTAAAAGATTCGTTCAAATAAGTTCATAAAAAATAAATATGCGTAACCAGCTACATATGAATTCTTTAAAATCAGTGTATTTAATGAATGTGTGAGCTTAGGACATTGTAACTACTAATGTTAAATTAAATATAAACTACATTTATTTGTAATCGTATACGTAACGATTTTAACACAATTGTTGATTTTATTATGTATAGAATTATATTTCTAGTAGGTATTAAAATACCTACTAGAAATATAATATAATAATACTAGAAATATAATTCTATTCTTTTTTGTTATACTCGAGTGATTACTTTTTTAAGTTTTTCAATGTAAAATATGGTCTTTATGTACATCGTACCTAAGCATCGATATAATTAACGGCGTGTTCGATAAAAGTCGCGAAATGTATAACTTTTATAGGTAGTTTGCTTTAACTAACTTCCGCTGAAGTATCGCGCGCAATCATATCGCAAGAAAAAATCTTTACTCAAAATACTGAAAAGCATATTGTTTTCCACAATAATGAGAAACAAATGGAGAGGAACATGCTCCACTGATGAAATATGGAAAAATTACGTAAAGGAAAATCCAAAAGGAAAACGTTTCCTTTCAAAACCGCCGCTTTCTTCGCCATTTCTAGGATCGATCGAGTCCGGTCTTGTTCCATGTTCTGGCGATGGTCCAATGAAAGCAGGCCTTTGGAGGCATTCACGTATTATGACCACGCTGCTACGCGCTACAGAGCTATTGTGCTACGTCGTAGAATGCGCTACGAATGCTCTGACGCAAGCTGACGAATATTTGTCGAGGTTGTCAATACTGACTGTTGTGTATTTGAGTATTACAGCGATCTTGCTTGTGTTTCATGCTGGTAAGAGATTTAACCGAAAGCTTTGTTTTAGAACAGTTGAAAAGCGCATTAATTCAGTGGCACTTATATCGAAACAATCCGTTAGGTAGCTCGATAATATGCAGCCATTTAGTTATGCTAGTGAGTTATTTTTAAAATTCTTATAAACCTAACTTTTAAATATATCTGTTTAAATGTAGGTTCAGCTTTTAACTCAAAAATAAACTACTAATTTAGAAAGATATATTTACATTTTTTTAAATATTTAAATGACAGCATTTGAATAAATTTATACAATGTCATATATGTCGAAAGTTCATAGGTAAACACTACCTTTAAATCTTATTTATACTGTTTAAAATATTCATAACGAGTCAGAAAGACATTAAAATTCACCGCTCGCAAGTATGTTATCGTACCGCGAAGCAATAAAATATCAAACGCTGTTTATGTACTGTTCTTATGAATTTTAATAATAATATAATATTTTGAAACTAACTTGGATGAAGTATGAGTATAATAACAGACTATAATGTTATGTCAAACTACACTTTCCATTGTGTTCTATCCGTCTTGTACACTTCACTTTTTTCACATGGATATCGTTGGGACTCACTAATGGAAATGTAGATTTTTTTCCTCGTAAGTTAATCATCTTCCCGTCCAAACTATTGCAGATTGAAAGGTTACTACGGTCAAAGAGCCTATAGATAAAAACAAACAGATGATTCAATGGAAGAATTATCTGCAAAATTAAAAAATAATCAGTACCACTTTTTGAAATAAAACGGCATTATTATAAATCAGAAATAGGTAAGAGTAAAAATGCAATGTATTGTATAAAACTAATCATTTTCGCCATCAGCCATTCCCGTGGGAGTCGGGATCGATCGCGGGACCAGACACCTCGCTGGCCGTTTATCTAACCGTCAGAGACTTAACGACGCGCGCTTCATACGAGCTACATTCCTTTTTCAGTACCTAGCTCAAACATCTGAGATATTCCCTTTGTACATGCACAGTTTAACTATTTATACGTTTAATTACTTATCCCAGGAGTTCTAAATTTTTTAGTAGTTCGTGGCGTATGTGCTTAGTTTTCAGGTAAAATTTACCTTATTTACGATCGATTACAGATGTCCATGGGCGGCAGTGGCCACTTACCATCAGGTAGACTGCATGCTCGTTTGCTACCTCCATATTAAACATAACAGAGTTTATATGCATAACAGAGTTTATATAGCAATATCCATAATATGTTATTCTAGACTATAGTCGACCTCTGTGTTGAATATATTGCCATGATTGAGTATAAAACCTCCATTCATCAAAATTTCGCGTTACTAATATTAATGATATGATTTAATTATACCGTAACAAGTAAATAAAATCTCCTTATATAATACAAAATATCCATATTACATTTGAAGGATAATCAGCTGATACTGAACAATGTAGTGCCATTTATCACTTACCTGCCACAGACATCGATGTAAATAAAATCAATTATGATGCATTGTTTAAACTGCAAATCACAGAACTAAGCGTCGCTTTGTGGTTAACCACGCCAAATTAAATTTTAACTAACAATAGGCGTATTTTGAACTAGTTAATAAATATGTGTTTCAGTTTGCAATTCACCACCTCATTATAACGACCGCTTTTGAAAATTTTAGAATAATTTTACATTGAAAAAAACATTTTTATACAAGGCATTTCTCTTAAAAAGTAAAATCTGTTTTTGAAAGAGCCTCTTATTCTGCTTCGAGTTAACACCTATTCAAGACTTTTGTATGCCTACATTTATTTGTATTTAGGGTATTGTATAAAGTGCGACCTTTATAGAATAATCGCTTTAAGCGGAAAGTGCTCGAGGAGCGCTATTTATTCAAAATCCCGGAACGCTGAAGCAAATAACCCGCCAGCGGATTCTTCAAGCTAACGGAACCGTAAAATACGTTTTTGGGGTTCCTTAACTGTAGGGCAAAAACTATATTACTAAGTATCAGCTGTCTGACTCAGGGCTTCATCTAGAACCGTAATTAAAAGACACTTGAAATTTTTAGTCAATGGCCTATACCCGCGGCACTATGGCCGCTATAACAATAAATATTAAAATTAACAACGAATATCAAAGATAAAGGAGGACCTTACACAACATTGTGAGCCTTTTGCGATTAGATATTAAAGTAAATACTTTAAATTTTCACAATACATGCACGTCTACAGCAGTTCTGTTATTCAAATAGTAAAAATTTAATATCTTGTGGTGCGGAATCGTCAGCGAACAAGCTTGGCTCACACTTGGCAAATTATTCTCTAAAGATCTTAGTCTTCGGTACCCGCGGCCGCGATTTTTACTTCCTTTCAGTTTAACAGTCACGCCAAAACCAGCTGTTACAAAAATACTGTTAGGCTCATATTGGCATGCGGATTTTTCCAGCGAATTTAATAACTTAGTGGCGCTTCACATTTCGCATTAACCAGTGTCGCGGCACCGCGCTTTATGCAAATGCTCATCTGACACCGCCTTTATATCTTTGTAGACTTAACTTGGATATGGAGAACGTATTACAGCCAATGGAATAAATTCAAACAGTGTTCGTGTAAATTTATTTTTATTTTGTCTTTATTTATCGTTTCAATTGTTTGTGAAACATTTGTGTTGTTTCCTAAGTTTTGATATCAGTTCCTTTCATATCATTGAAGTATTACCTTTATGCACAATTTACTGCATTTTTAATACTATTTGAATGTCTGGCAGGAACGTCAGATTGTTTTACGAAATATGAAGACGTATGAAGTCTGTCTATGTAATATGAGATGTTCACTATTTTGGATTTAGAAAGTGGTCACTTCCCTTATCATGTCATTCAAACCAAACTTATATACAAAAAAAACTAAATTAATAGCATTAACTGGTTAAAGATTTGACCGCTGTACACTAATATTTTAAGAGAAGTAGAAGCTGCTGAAGTGTAAACTGCAAATATAATAATATATCTCCATAAATGTGCACTGAAGTGAGATGTAAAAGACATCTGAAAATGTCTTAGACGGTAAAGTAAACGCGGCGAGACGGCCGGTAGGTGCCGATCCCTCGTGCCCTCAGGTTGCAATATCTTTTATTTTTTCATATACCGTCTTCAACCCAACCGGGTGTTGATACGGGATGCGGGATGAACGTCTGAAGGTTATTGATCCTTACTTTTACGGCAATATAACGCGGACCTTTTCTGAGTTGCATTTGAATCAGAATGGAAAAGTGTATTTTTCTTTCCTTGCAATTATCAGACACATATTTCATATATTTCTTAATGCTGAATTTATTATATTGTGTTCTACACCAAAATAAAATATAGGGTCGTAAGAATGAACATAATCTGTTCATCTACATATATACTTATAATTGGAAATTTTGGTCTAAATTAAGATGTATTTTTAAGAAAGTTGACTTTGAAATATATGTTATTAACTGCACAATTACATTAAAACTTTACCAAAAAATTTGGTTACAATAAATTTTCAGTAAAATATGCATAGTGATATTACGCTGTGTGTTGTAAATAAATCTAGAACACGTCTAGTAATTATGATGAGGAACAAACTCGGTTCCCAACAATAGTTCTTGTTAACCGCAAGCCGTACTATTGTCAACCATCGTAGCGCAAATAGCCTAACGAAACGTCCGAGAACACGTAGCAGACTGTAGCGCCGTAGCAACTGTAGCACCATACGCCCCTCTACGCCGAGTACTACGGAGGCATCGTTTGAAAAATAAAGAACGGGACAAAGCGAACCACGCACGGTATCTCCAACAAATTAACGATATGCCATATGGAATTACTGAATCAGGCTACACGCATCGCGGCACAGCGTAAAAACGACTACCGCGCTCGCAGATAGGGTGCATAATTCCACCCGCGCAGTTAATAATGCAGGTAAAAATGCGTGAGTAGTAAATCAGGACGAGGGAATAATTTTCCCGGGCGAGAATGTGGTAAATCAAGGAGGCAACGTCGGCTCCCCTCTCGTCGCTATACAAATGCGTACTGTAATTAAAACTGTAGTGAATTTAGAATAGAAAACTATTATATTCAACACGCAAAGAGATAAAGGCCGCTCAAGTGTGAACCGCGCTCAAAGAGCCGTCGTGCGCTAGAATGGTTATTTTCTAACTGAAATAAAAGCAGAACAATATAATGATGGCGGTTTTATGACTCGTGATATAACGCTGGCGTATCTATTATTTTAACTAAGTTTTGTGTGACATCTAGTTAAAATACATAATTATATTATTTGGTATAGAAATTTGGCCATATTAATTGGGTTAGAATAAGATTCCGATGTCAAGATGTTACATTACATATATTTTGTAAATTAAATGTTGCATTTGTAAAAGTTATACATATATTACATATAGTCTTGTGTATCGTGGGTAAATTACAACTTTTAAACATTTTATTGGTACTAAAATTTTGCCTTCTGTTTTAATCGAACTATCAAACGAACTAAAATTAAGCGATCGTAACTTCACAAAATATATAGTTTACATATGTAATTGCGTTTACAATTTTGCATGTCAGACGAGGAAAATCTGATATTCTCGCTAAACCGCTTGGGAACAATATATACCAAAGGCGGTGTAATGTGTCTCAGGCAAGCTGTACAAGTATTAGATCAATTTGTATACATTAACGTCGCAGTTACCCATTACTGTCCAAGTGCTGGGCGCGCATTTTCTATTAGAATGAGAAGAGTGGAGGGGACTCTACCATGACAATACACGTCTGTAAGTTTTTTAAAGATCTCTCAGTTGCGTAGGTTTCAACGATGTTTACTTTAAAGCAAATTATAACTATACTATATTTCGAAAAATCAGGGCTACGATCCTTAGGATTCGACCTTTGGACCCACAGTGCAAATAACTTAATCTAACCATTTGTCTACATTATATTATCGACTATTTATTTTAAAAAATACTTCGCTTAGTCATCCCTTAAATTTATTGTGGGAAGGGGAGAAGGATATTAAAAACACCCTTTAGATATTATCAATAACCTGAAAGCGAAATGTATTTTGAATAAGAATAAAAAATTACAAGCTCGGAAAATGGCATTTGCGTTGAGAAACGATACTTTGAAAGGGAAATTTGTTGAGTCATTGAAAATGAAAGTTACGCTAGAAAATATTTTATGTATGTCAAGTTGTCATACTGTTATGCCGTGATAATGAGACTGGGTATAGCAGGTATATACTTGTTGAGGCTGGGACGTAATACTATTAATTATTCTGTTCCGGTGTTTCGACTTTTTATCGTATGTTAAAAGTAAAAAAATGTGATCTAAAAAAAAATTGCGTGCAAAATAGCCAATGGTAAATAGCTACTGCTTTCAATAGGATATCTGTGGACAATCGCACAAAAGTAACTAAAGATTCAAGATCTACTTGATGTCGGCCACAGATGCGTTGCTATCACCAGAGTCGAACCATGAACAATTTCAACACCTGTAAAGTTTTTTCGTAAAGTCAAAATCCTCATCTCAGATCTATTTTGGAATTTTATTTTTTATCTCTATTTAATTCTTCATAAAGATAATTCAAATAGGTCAACTGTTTCATCTGTCTGTTACACTGTCAGCTATGGACCTTTGAAATATTTATCATCAAGTAGTTGGGTATTATCATATGATTTAATGATGTAGTAAAATACATTACCTACTAATAAATTTAATGGTTATAAATAATGTTCTCAAGGGTATGTTTCAGATTCTGTCAATCTGCTAACCTGCATGTATATTGCGCTAGCCAAATTCATATACTTACAAATTGCAAAATTTTCCACGGCCAAATAGAGATCAGTATATAATTACATAAATAACAAATACAAAAACAAATAACATTTTGAAGCAATATTTATTGACGTTATCATGGGTCAAAAAGCATAGAAATAATAGCGATCATTAATTACTGCCTAAGACCCTACCTCTGGTCTAGCTCTGAGGGCCGCTGGAATCCCCTAATCTCTACGCAGAGGCTAGTTAATTAAAATAGAATCGTAGCTGTACCCTAAGGTTAATGGCATGAAGTCAAATGTACGTTATATGAGAATTAATTAGCATGAAGTTTGGATGAAGCCACCCAACAACCGCAATTAACTCCGATAACTTTTAAGTATGTAAAATAATATAGCACCATGATATAAGTAGCAAATTGCTGCATTGTGGATTTATTTTAAATGTACACCGGAATACTTACATCATTAGCTACATATTTAATAATTATTATTTGGCAAAACTAGATTCGTGCCGTATGAAGTCGTTCGTGAATAGTACCTTGAATATTACTCTTCTGTCTTGGCCGTCGTAGGAGACGATTAAGGAACAAATCTTGGAGATAGGCAGCAGTCCTGTTCTTCCTGTGTAACATCAACCATCACTACGGTCACCAAGACGTATACCAGACGCTTTAAGTAGCGGCAAAAACTCCCACCAGGGGAGGCCTATGTCCAGCAAAATATTCTCAAAGGGCCGATGGATGAACGAAAAAAGAGATCACCCACCATGAAACCGAGGAGTAGCCATACTACTACTAATAGCCTTTTTATTTTAAAAAATGTTAAGGGAAATTCGACAGCATCTTTCAAAAATACAATGATACCATCTCGTGAAGAGTTGCGAAAAGTGGTGACTTTTCCCAACTAGTGGTGACTAGTGATGGGTGATTTTATAACCAGTATAAATACCACTAGTTTGAACGATTTCTAGTTAGTCCTTATAACAAATTGAAACTATCGACCAAAAAGCACTTAAATTTTACTAGAGTCATTTTGGAATCTAAACGAATCGTGGCTATATTTCCAATGCGGCAGGTATCTAAATGAAGAGTTCACATGTTAATTCTAGGTTGTTATTATTTTGGATTGCTGAAACGAAATAAAGTTAAATTGTTGTAAAATTATTTACAACTTTATTTATATTAATTTTACTACAACATAACTTTATTTCTAACAAAGTAAACAACAGTGTGAGTAGAAACTTTTCTTTATATTACTGTGAATTAATCGGGTTAATATTTTTTACGTTGTTTAAAATATATTGCAATTATAATTATATTAATTTTTAATATTTTTACCGTGAAAATATAATGCAAGCTTAAATTGTTAAGATACAAAGCAGCGTAAGTGAAAACACGCATTAGTCACATAAACCTCGACAGCACTACGAAGTCGTTTGTCTCGAGCTGTCCTTTTACACGCAGCCTTCTTACTTCCCTTAATATGCGGGTGAATAATTTCCTTCCTCAGAATTCGCGGGTGAATAATCTTCCGTCTCGGCCTTTTTGCGGCTTAAAAAATGATCCGCTACGCACACCGCTGATAAAACATAAACGGATTTGTATTATGCTAGACGGGTGAAGCCCTTTTCTATATTTAATTTTATAAGGTGGAGGAGGGAATTTATGTTTATAAAATTTGTGAGTATATTTTTTATGATTATTATTGTTTTATTTGGTAAAGTCTTATTTAATGATATTGTTTTACAAAATGGTTATAGTGTTCAAAATTTGCCTTAGTTCAACCTATTCACAACAAATTATTTTAAAAAACAATTTAGTATTGGTAAAAGAAAGCCCTGTCAACAATTGATTGAGACGAAAAATTCAGAAGTCATATATATCCATACATATTTCATGCAAAATAAAAATGAAGGGAACGCGAGTCTATTCATCACAAATTTTCACACAAAAATAATGTTTGTGTATTTGTGTATTTAAAAGTGCATCTTAATTTATTTCAAAGGTATATAGAAATAGATGTCGCAGAAGTGCTTTCGGAGTCGCCCACAAAAGGTTCACCACCCTCCCTCAAAGCCAACTAAAAAGCTATATATTGATTCTAATAGGTAAAAGTGATTATGAAATTAAAAATAATTTATCATTGAAATAAATACATACAATAATCAAAATAAACAACAAAAAATTCTTGAAAATGGCTGAAAATGTTATACCTGGACGGTAACTTCTAAAATGAATAGTATAAAGGCGGCATAAGTTCACAATTATACATATGTATTAAAACATGAGTACTTTAGTGTAATTTTTAATACATAAATAAATACATAAACGAGACAACGAAAAGTTTCATGCTCTTATTGCATAGATCGCAACACTGTCATTTTGTAATCTGTGTGACAAAATCCTAAGCAAGCAATACAAGTCCCAAACGATGCCCGCTTCGTTGCGCTGGGCTCTAATCCTCGAAGACCAGGGGATGAGTGAGGAAATGAGATGTTCCATGTTATCCACGTCTTGTAATGCTCAAAGGAACAAATGAACTGAACTCGTGTTCCGTGGTAAGCCCCTTGTCGTTTAGGGATTTTTCCATCTTAATTAAGAAAATACTTTGTAAAATACCTCGAAATAACCGTTTGTTCCAAATTACAATTTGCTGTCTGTAATCAAACGATTGAAGCCTGCTTAATAAAAGCTTGACTAATGAATATGACAAATCACTCATCACAATTTTTTGGATGTCTACATATATGTATGTAGAAACCTGGTCCTAACTGAACTCAGAGTTAGCAGTTGGCGTAAATTATAAGGCGGAATTTTGTAAAATGGTAGTAGTTCATTCCAATTTATCAGTAACTATAATACTATTTTAAGACCTGTAAAATGATCTGCAATTTGTACTCCGGTTTCGCTTCATCTTGGGATAACTTTTTATATGATTCTCGTATGTAAATAACAATTTTCTAATATTTATAGTAGAAGAAGCAAAATAAAAAAGCTTGCAATGTTAATGAACAAAACAATCTTAAACGGATTTGTGTCTGCTTTAAATTCAAGACAAAATAGTCAGTATTTAAATGCAGCTCACCCGGACTACACGCTTAGCAAATAATGGCCGAGTTGTCTCGCGGAATTTGGATTCACAACTAGCTGTTCGTGATCCGAATGCTACGCTGCAAACATTGCAATATTTTTGTTTAAAACATTTCTTAGGGTTCCCTATACAAAGGCTGAAAGCGGGACCCTATGACTAAGACTTCGCTGTTGGTCTGTCTGGTACTAGGTTGTATCTCATGAACCCTGATAGCTAGACAGTTACACAACAAATTTTAAAGAATAAATTAAATATTAAATCGGGGCTTTTATATAAGAAACGTATTTTTTCTTGATATTAATAATGAGAATCCGACTCGCACTTGGTGGTTTTTTATATTATAGAAGTAAAAACTAGTGGCGTAAAAAACGGCAACCTGATAAAATTAATAGTAACAATGTAAAGTTCTACGTGTAATTGAGGTCGTTTACAAATGCCTTACTGCCCTTAAAAATAAGTAACGCCTTGTAAGAATATAAGTGTCCTTATCACATCATTCGGACCAGAATATAGCAGCACTTGTATTAATTGTTATGGAGCAGAATAAGTGTGGTCACGAAGACGAACCACAAATTTTTTTACCTTCTTAAAAGTGTACAATAGTTTTGTAAAACGAATACTCTTAAAGACTTTAAAAGAAAGGGTTAGAATTAAACTAAGAAAAGATCGCGTGTCTCAAGTCAGCTTAAGTGATATTCATGTTCTCAGAGGGCGCTGCCTCCGCCGGGATAATTGTTTATTTACGACGATTAAAGTTAGAATAATGACCGCACAAGTACTTACGGAGTTGGAGCTTAAGCAGTTACAAGCTTGGACCGCAATTAAAGGACTTGGTTGTAAGACAAGAAAAATTTCTCCGTTCTTCAAAATTCCTCCTTTTTGTTTTCCTAACTTAAGGATCCGCGGAGTTGCGCGTATACTTTTATTTTTAAGTAATTATCATCAAGAAACTCTGCTATTAAAGTTTGTGCCGAGGAGAAAACATCTTAATTCTCTAGGATAACAATTACATCAGTACGTTAATTATTCTTGAGGAATAAGGAAGGAGGAACATTAATTTTATTTGTGGTCGAGCCACCAGACGTCTTTTGCTTTGATACGAGACGTCTTTATTGTACTATGAACATTTATTTGACTGAAGTAGTAAACGAGCATGCAATTCACCTGATGATAAGTGTTAACTGCCGTCTATGGACATCAGAAAGCAACTTAATATACTCTTCCATCGAAACGCAAGAACTGCTTCACGCTAGAAATAGGTGTGGCGGTGGTACCTCTCCAGTCGAACTACACTGGTCCTACCCTGGTGAAAACCCAGCATACCAGCTCAACATGTCTATGAAGTAGACACTGCCCTCCATGTATAATGGTCATATAAGAAAGAAATCCTATTTGAAATAAATTACAAACCCATATACATATAAAGTGAGTAAGTAGGTTATATTTTCATTTTAATAGTAGTAGATATATTATTTTGAAATATGTCAACATCGATCTTAAAGGTCTAAGATCTTTGTTCTACCTACATGTATCTACATACTTTAAATCAAAATATAACTACGTAAAACACTGTTTTAAAGCTGATCTATATGTAGCAGGTTGTAATTATTTCCCTAAAACAATAAATATAGAAGCTACGAAGTAAAATCGTTAGCGTGATTCAGAAAGGGGTACAGCGCCATCTAATGTAGCGCGGACAACTGCTTTCAAAACGCATTTTTTTTCATCAATTTTCAAATTATAACGGTTTTAAAAAAGTTTTACTACAATAAGGAATAAGCAAAGCGACGCAAATTAAGAAGATATAATACAAAGTAGATAAAAATAGAGGAAAACTTGCTGTTTAGCTCGTTGAGAAAGATCGGTCCAATAATGAAATATTTAATCTCGGTGTGCTCGGACGGAGCCGGAGAAGTGTCTGATGAGGGACGCCCGGGATGAAATAAAGCACTCAATTTTGTCTCGTTTGTAGTGTTAGCTTCAGCGGAGGCGAACCTTGGAAAATATTTTTAAAGTGAAGAAGATTGCCATAGGAAATACTGATATTAAGATAGGACCCATTAGGTTCCAATGACAAAAACACTTGAAATAGTGCCGTAAGAGACAAGTTAAAATTCAGCTGCGAATTAGTTACAATTATAGATTAAGATTTGAATTGAACTGAATTCAACACGTCAACATCTTGCACTGACGACATTGTGATTCTGAAGCTGCGATATATTAGGATGTAGAAACTGTAACTATGAGTCATGATATACAGATGCGTAGAGCCTGAATAAAAATATGATTATCAAATTTGCGTCGCCGTGAATGAAACCCCAGAATCTTATTCAGAACAGAATACTATAGGAAGCGCTGCGTCAATAACGGTTTTAGTAATTGAAGGTAGAAAGAAACCGGTACTCATCAATTGATATACTAATTGCGTTTTGTCTTTTAAGATAAAAAACCGGCCAAGTGCGAGTCGGACTACCGCACGAAGGGTTCCGTACCTTCATATATAAACGGCAAAAAAACGCGTGTGTTATATAGGTATTACAGGCCCCTTAAATATAACTATATTTTTTATCTTAAATTGGTGTATTTTTGTCATAGCGGCAACAGAAAGACATAATCTATAAAAAATTCAAATATGTAACTATCACGGTTCATGAGATACAGCCCGGTGACATAAAGACGGACAGACACGCAGCGGAGTCTTACTAATTGTTCCATTTTTACCCTTTGAGTACTGAACCCTAAAAACAGATCATAACGTTAAGAATAAACCAAAAGAAGTGTTCAAATCGCGTATCCGATCCCAATGCACAACCGTCCTTGATCTGTCGAAAATTGCCGAACAAAAACCGGATTAAGCCGGTTATCGGCGGCTGCTAATAATAATAGTGTCCCCAGTAATCCGCCATGACGGATGACAGCTCCACCCTCCCCCACCCCTTTTAATTGCCGGCGTGAATATACGGCCGTCAGTCATGGGGAATTTTCGATTTATATTATAATAAGTTCGATTCGGTTTTAGTCGCAGGGTTTCTTGACGGGCGCTTTAATAAAGGTTTTGTCACTTGCGCGTGCATTCGCTTTGCCGCGGCTAATCGAATAGGGGTTGTGCAGTAGGTGACTTTCTGCTTTTCATTAACGGGACCCTGGTTTTCTTTCTTACGGTTAATTAGAGCGATCGTAAGATGAGTGTAAGTACATTTCTTTGGAGAAGTGTAAGTCAATGCTAGATCAAATCAAATTATCCGATGAGAGGTAAAACTGCGAATTAATTTTTGATTAACGTTCTATATTTACCACTTTGTATAAAATTTCTGAATTTTATATTTGATAATTCTTTTGCTTGTTTTCCTCCTTTCAGAAATAACTCGTCTAATTAAGTAATAAAGCATACTGCTGTGATCTTCCACGTAGTCTTTCCACAACATTTTTCAAACCATGACATAGGAGGTAGGTATACTCAGTTGTTCAAAGGTAGAAAGTAAAGTATGTAACGCAGGTACCGCAGTGGAAGTACATATAACTCTACCATCTTTTAGTGGACAACTAAAACAAAATATCAAATTTAGTATTGTATTAAGTGTATCAAAGCTTGGCCTTAATTTAGATCTTTGATTTTATCGCCTTGACGTTATCGAAACAACTTCCCCGAAATACAGATGGTATCAGGCAGAGGATAATAAATCACGGTGAATGATTGTCCTCTCTAATACACTCCATATTGACAATGTTCATTTCGTTCGTTTTTCATCATAATTCGTCCCACAATGGCCGGACATGATCGACGAATATTCGTCACACGCGTGCTGACATGTGGCCATCCGTCAAAGTGTCAGATAATACCCCGTTTCTGCTACATTCTATAAAGTCTTAATTTTTTATAGGAATAAAGTCTACACTTTCTAATCGAAATTTTGTTAAATATACGGAAGCATTATTGATCTATATTAATTTAATTTCAAGGTAAGATTTTATTTATGTATTTTTTTATAATATGGAAGTAGTAAAGGAGCATACAGTCCTCCTGATGGTGATTGACCACTATCGCCCATGGACATCTGTCATCAACCCTAGAGAAGATGTAAGTTAGGCCAAGGTTAACAAAAGTAGCGTTGCTACCCGTGACTAAAATGGAACGCCTCAGATAAGTATTGCCTTATCATACCCTTTAGACCAGAACGCATCATGCATAACACTGGTGTTATTAGGCAGAAATAGGTTTAATGATTGTTCTTTCAGAGTCGAACTACAAAAGGTTTTATCACCCTTAAAATACATTCAAAATCTTTTGTGTATAACCTATATATGGCACATAGTTTAGTAATTTGTCATAATTTAATATACGAGCAATGATTTATAAATTTACGGACCACATCGAGTATTTTGATATATTTACATGGTTATTCAATATGAACCGTGACACGTTAAATCAAATGTTTGTATGAAACAGTTGTTCTCTTGTACGCCATGGGGATAGAACAGATGTTGTAAATGTGTTTATTGTTATACAAACTGGTTATTTGTACCCATTATAACAGTGGGCTATGAATTGTCAACAAAATGTGTTCGCTTACTTACCTATCTGTCAATGAAATATAACTCGAAATAATTACTAACTCGGTGATGGGCGAGGACTATGAACTAAACCTCTCACTCCGTCAGTCTGTGAGAGGTTTTGTTTATAGTCCTCAGCCTGTCCAAGTGCGGATTGGTAGACGTCGCATATCATGCAAGGTGGTAGAACAACCACCGCTACACCTATTTATAGCGTGAAGCAGTTATTGCGTTTCGAAGGAAGGGTGTGGTTGCCGGCTCACTTTCCTGAGAGGCGACCATCTAAGTACACGGGAGTAGCAACGCGTCTGTGATTAACTTCAAATAAATCCCCTGGTGTATAAACGGTTTCTCACAGATTTTTAAGGGAATCCGTGACCACATACCATCAATTGGACTGAATGAGCGTTTGTTGATTATAAAGAAAAAAAAAAGTCGACAACTTTTTGAAATAACTCTAAGGCGTGTAGATTCCCTTAGAACATTTTCCTTAGAGAAAATTATAATTAATATGTATTGCACTTGAAAAAATCTTGAATATTATCGTTCAAATAAATTGATAGTCTATATTACTTTGTGAGACAAAAAAATGTAATTTTGTTTGTCGATTATTATTGTACCCTCAAAGCTATCGCCCTTCAGCAAAGCCATATTTAAGCAATACCAGTTGACAATGAAGCTATGAACAGATCGTTAAAATACAGTCAGCGTTTACGACAGACAATCTTAAGGGTGCGTTAAAAAGACTAAAAGCGGCCCCATTCAGATTTCATTTATACGCAAGATTTGCGTTAAAGTAGGTTTTAATTTTAACATACAGACTCGAGGTGTCCCGGTTTAGTTTAGAGATATCAATACTTTTTAACACCTGATACAGATACTATAAAACAGGAAAAAATCTGTTGTAAGTGCTGAAAAAGCGAAATGATTAGTCATAATGTCCGACGTATACTGTTTAAATCAAATAGGGTAACCGCAATTTTATTGGTTTAAATTTAATTTAATTTAAATAAAATAATGATTAACGCTTTCTACAATGATGTACATAAAATCTGAATTTGTCAATCAATATATTTTGGCCGGGGATCGAACCTGAGACACTGCGAGTCAGACCAGAATAATAATCGCTCTGCCACGCGGTTCGTCAAACAAAGTAGATGATAGAAATCTGTGATCAATTCCAAAAAAGATAGTCGTAAAGTGAGGTAGTTTCTCTGGGAACTAAGTAGTAATACGTAATATACCAATTTTTCAAGTCATAATCGCTCAATTATTTACTTGACAGTTACATGATGGGAGGGGTTACCATTAACCACAAAAAAAATACCAATTTGCCAAAAGTGCAAGGATGTATGGGTTGAGGAAGCGTGCTTTGAAGAGACACCATTTCCACAACTATTTCTTACTAATAACGCACTGTTAATGCTGCTGTATTCTGCTCTGAAAGTCGCGGCTATGGTGACATACTTATCTAAGGCCAACTTAATCCTCAGGAATTTTAAAACTTTAATATAATCTTGGGACTTCAAATTGTCCATAGACCACAGTAGGCACTTTCTATTATAAGACATACTCGTTCGTTACTTCTGTATTAATAAAAAAAAGTCTATGACTATTTGTATAGTCATGGGGTTGAACGACAAAGACGGCATATCTGTATACATGTCCACCCTTCAGATATCAGAACGCAAATGTGGGGCTTGCACATTCAACGAACGTACGGAACCCGCGTATAATTTAATTGCGCGGACCCCGCGGCCACAATGCCGCGTGATTGGCCCGCCTGCGGAATCCTAATTCCGATCCGAATCGCTACCATTCTTTCTTTTAGTCTGAATTGGGTGTATGTTTTTATATTTTGTCCACTCTATGTACCTATTCTACTGTCCGATTGTATGATAAATAATTTTAAATAATTCTTGAACTACTTTGAGCCTTTAAGTATCGTCGTGGTGGTGATGCGAATATTTCGTTTCTGAAGTAAGTAACGAAACAGCCAATCCATACATTTTTACTGGTATGAAGAATTAGTGAAGTTAGGGTCCGTAGAATTAGGCCGTGTAGATTCAGAAGCTTGGCTCTACATGAGATCTGATATCTTTTTCACAGGGCAAACCTTATGTGGTCGTCTTGGCAACATTTTACATGAAATGCTTTTGGTGGAATCCATTATTTTTATACATATTCGTGTTAAAATTGGAAGTAGCGTTGTTATTGAACACCCGCGTGGCGGAGCGGTCAGCATACCGGTCTGTCGCGCAGTGGGTCCCAGGTTCGATTCCCGGCCAGGCAAAAACATGAATGATAAGTGTAGATTTCTGTTCTGGGTCTGGGTGTTGGTGTATTCGTCTTTGTATGTCCATGGCACCAACGACACAGGAGAAAATCCTAGTGTTGGGCTATGAGTGTAAAAAGCGTGTGTTATTGTTTAAATTAGGTACATTGGTATCAAGTGCTATAGAAACGCATCATACTTGTGAATTTACCTATATAATGTTGTTCTTCCTTCGCACTTGGTTTTTTTTTTACCTGACCGCTCCAGACCGGTAATTAATTTAGAGCGTAATGTATGTATGTAATATGTCCATTTCGTTGTCATGCGCCGCAGCCAAAACGACTTTAGGGATTGTGAGATATGAGACATCATTAGATTCGTTTCACTGACATAAGCTATATAATTAAAAATGGCTACATAATTTAAAAGCTAAATTAAACAGGTATATTAACTCGCTTTTTTTATATTATATTTTACTTTTTTATATACAATATTTGTTATATGTTTTTAGGTTACTATTTGATAAAAAAAAACATATAAAGCGTTAATTAAATATATCATTATAAAAAACAGTTCAACGTTTTTAAGCAAACCGGTTTCGTGTTAATATTTTTAATAATACGTACCTATATTGTTTAATACCTAAATGATTTTGACCGACTCCAAATATAACAAGCAATTATTGGGAGTAGCTAATTGGAATCCGTTAAAGTTATTTATGTGCTACCGACCAATTGATTCGGCGAAGTACATGTACGTCTGCCAGTTCAATCACACTTGTATTGGGGATCGGGATATACCTATAGAAATTGGATTATGACGAGCGCGCTAACATTTTACCGGCCGCTCTTAGTTCCTAGTATTGCAATATTTGATTCAATGTTTAGGCGAACATTCAAATTTGAAAGTTTGTGACGTAGATTGACCAATTATTTGTGTTAAAACTATTGTAGTTGAAATATTTTCTCACAGTACAACAAAATTTCACAGTGAAACATAGAGATTATTAGATATTTGCAATTTATTACTCTTTATATTTATTAAGTAAATAATATTTCTTTTATCAAAAAATATGTGAAACTTGTTGTTTTTCCAGAGTAAGTTATAAACGCAATAACAAATAATACTACGATTAAAAACAAAATTTAATTAAAACAAAAAAGAATGCCGGGTGGTAGACCCAATGTAGTTCGACGGGGGAGGTACCACCGCCACACCTGTTTTTAGCGGGAATTCTTGAGTTCCGGTGGACCGGTATGTTTGACGATTCACTTATATAGGAGGCGACCATCTTATTACTCAGAGTAGCAAAGCATCTATAAGAATCGCCTTACTGAAAATTGGACGTTACGGAAGTTTCGGTGTTTAAGTTTTACTTGCATTTGGTCAATTATTGTTTTTTACGCATTTTTATTCCGGTATTTTTTCCGTCACCATGAAAATCTAGTTAAATCAGGAGCAGGCATTTAGAAAATTATCTTAATCGAACAAAAAAATCTATTTTAAACGCAAATATCTAACTATATTATCCATTATAGTATGTATGGGTTAAAATTAAACCATGAAAGGCCTTAAGAAAATGCTTATCCATAAAAAAATTACAAACACACTTCTATTTCATTTATAAGTTTAGATTTATCTATATCCTACGAGTGGGTAATAAGCATGCATGTTACTTATATTGTATAAAGATAATGTCTGCTAGAAGTGCCTTCGACTTTTAAAGTCAGTGACAAAATTAAGAAAGTTTGACAAGTTACAATTCTTAAACTACTCGTTCAAATTGAATGAAATTTTAAATATACTGTATTTACACAATGTCTGCATAGTAATTGAAAATTTTGGCTTCTTGGCTCTCCACAACGAAGTTATAGGGGGGTCGAAAAGGGTGTGAATTGCTCCGAGAAAAGGATGGTAACGGTCGTGCCGCTTTTTTGCTCGACTTGGCGGGGGCACTGCCATGCCCCCAGATAATATAATAGTTGTTGCAAAATAAATTTAACCCATCTCAACATATGTAGGTATGCCGTTTTTAAAAACAGCCAACATTCCAAACATTATTATGAACTCGGCGATTAAACGATTTATTACATAATCCGCTTAACTGGTGCCGATATGTTCTGATAATTGCGGATGCTAATATGCGAATCAGCTTACACACTCATACACCGAAGGGACAACGCATATTAAGGCTGCAAAAATGTAGTCGCACAACAAAAATATTGCAAAAGAGTTATCAGAATATCCTTTCGTGGGTCATGAGGAGACGTTTACTAAATACGTGGAGTAATTTTTGCGATATTTCGAATGCCGACTCCGCTAGTCTGTTAGTAAAAGAATGTTTCTAAATTAATATCCCTATTTCGATAATATTATTTGGTGAAAAACCGATTTATAAAACTCCGTACGTGATAGACTTGGGTATGAGTGAATCTTCAAGTAATATGTAGTATTTGATTTATGTACATATTTAAGGGCGCGCGTATAACAATATTTGAGCAAAGCAATAACATAGCTGTATACGTGTGGTTGGTATGTATAAATAAAAAGTTACCAAATATTTTACTTTATCAATATAAATTGTAACATGATATATTTATATTTTTTTAAACCCGATTTTATGAATAGTGTTCATATTTTTCATTTACAACATTGTCGTCTTAACGATAATGTTA
>DWNE01000751.1:0-25923 GCA_018249875.1 Cecropterus toxeus | reverse complement strand
ATGGTCGCCTCATATAAAAGTGAGCCGGCAACCACACCCTTCCACCGAAACGCAAGAACTGCTTTACGCTAGAAATATGTGTGGCGATGGTACTTCCCCGGTCGAACTACATTGGCTGTACCACCCTCGAATTATTCGTAATTATTTTCTTACGCTATAGCTGTAACTTTTTTATAGTTTAATAAACTTTTGTATACTCATTTCTGAAGAAATAAGTAAAGTGTCATAAAGTATAGCCTATTTTATATTTCATAACTAAGTTTACGTCGCAATAAGTCCGGGATTCAATTTCCGAACAGGATTTTATGCGTTTCTGTATCTATATCCAGTATTTTGCCAATTCACATTGGGGCAGCTGTAAATGCTGTAATGCTATATTTTGCATAGCCTTCCTTTGAATTATAAGGATTACATAATCAAGCGAAGTAAAAAGGGTGCCATAACCAAACTTATCTATTGTAAGACATCGGGACTATGTACTAGCATGTATTTAAATTATTTTTTAATTTTTGTAGCATTGAAGTTGGATATATGTTTTGTTAAAAAAAATATTAAAGCCAGTCATGGCGGAAAAATAAACAAAGTGCTAAGAAGGCCACTTTTATGTTACTCATAATTTTTTTCATCGTGGTTTATGTATTTCTTATTTTTTCATAAAGATAGTAATTATGTAAGAGATTACGATAATAATCTACATATATACATTACAAGTAAAAGAGTCTGATTTTATCGTATGTAAAAATATATACCTATATATACTCATAGTCCAATAAGTAATAACAGAAATTTGTATATTTTTGGACTGATTGCTTGACTGTGTTTTAAATCGCATCAAAGCAACACTACTGAATTTAATGAAAGTAACAGAAACAACAATACTTAAGCTAAAGATCGACAATACTTCTGTCCTAATAAGCAGTAGATATGATCGCCAGCAGTTATGACATAAAGATCCATATTTGTTGCGAGCTTTTGTATATTTGGACTACCTGATAAAATCCACAGCTGCATGTAAACAATCATTTTTGCTTCGTGCTGTCGTGATTGTGATTGTTTCGCTAGGCTTAACTCACATATACAACTTTCGGTTGAACAATTATGTACTTGTACGTTAAAGTTTACGGGGATATATTTAAAACCAGCTAGATATCGCTCGACCAAACAGTTCAATGTGTATTGCCGCGACTAAACAATCGATGCGTGACTATTCACAGATTACCGGTCAATAGATATGACTAGAAAACTAGTACATAAATCAAAAACATCCTTTTGCGGACCTACGTCGCGGAGCGGTCACCATAGTAGTGGTATCAGTAGGTTTCGTGTTCAATCCCTGGCTATACAGACATGTTAATGGTAAATTAAGATTCTGTTCTAGGTCTGGGTATTTATGTATTAGTTTGATTGTGTTAACAGTACCCACAACATAGAAGAAAATAGTGTGGTTACCCTATGAGTGTAAAAAAAGCGTTTAAATAAAAACCAAGGGAATGGCTTTCCGCTGACGATTAGCTGATAATTAGTTGACGTCAGTCACCTAAACTGTTTCATGAAATCGTACAACACCTCAACTAAACTAAACAATTTGTTGGATAGAGCAAATGTACATAAACCCTAGGTCTTACTAAAATAATAGAGCATGAATGTACGACCGTTTCCAGTAAGACAAGTCGTATAATCAGGATCCTTGTCGGCAGATTACTTAAGCGTACAAGAGATTTGTGGCACAATGCGGATTACTCATTCAATTTCGCGATGTTTTACATGTAAGAGATAACTTGAGATAATCCAAAGTTTAAGGACAAACTGCAATTAACTGAAAAGCTGGTGTACAATGAGTCGATTAAGACATTGTAATATGAAGTTCGGAAATATATTCATAAAATTTAATCGTCAAACGATTATAAGGCCAGACACTATCAATACAACGTTTCGAATTTTAAACTTTGTGAAATTCAAAAGAAAACTTGCTACCAGCATGAGCAAAGTCAGCGTTACCGATCGTTTATCAAACTGTTAACATTCATGCAACAAACGACGTTTGGGTTATTGTTATATATATATCATATTTTATCACAGAAAAAGTATGTTACTACATATGAAGCAATGGTTCTATCGGTAGTGAATTACAGATGCACTGCTACTCCTGAGGGCTAAGACGGTAACCTCTTGCGAAAATGTGCGAACAATTGCATCCTTTCAACGAATTACCAAAACTGCTTAGCGCTAGAAATAAGTGAGCTGGTGATAAGTCTACTGTTCAATCAAATTTATTTCACCACCTTGTAACTTGTTAATATAAAAGAAGTAAATATAAAAGAAGGCAAAGGCCTTATAAATATTTTTGATACATATTCAATGCAACAGGAGTCCTTACGCAGAATGCTTATATTTTTTATAGATGATCTTGATCACCTTTGTTTATATCACAATAAATCTCCACAACGTAAAGCAGCTTTATTATCCGTAATATTCCAATAATTACAAGTAACTTGCCTTATGAATACGTGATCAATGCAAAGCACAGATTACATTTGATCTCAGCAGTCATTGCCTATTAATGGGCGGCAAACTTAGTTGGCGCTGGTTTCGTGTTTATGCATTCCTAATACTTGAATTTGGTTGGCTTATGGGTTCACTTACATTAGTAAGTCATCTATCCTAAAGTTAGTAGCAAAGGTTGGTTCATTTCTTATTAATGGCGGAATCGGGATTGTCTAATATTGCCCATTGGTAAACTTCTGATAAACTTCAACTTTTTAGCACTCTACTTTCAATGTTAAATAACAGTATTATTTAACATTGAGAGACTAAACATTGCAAGAAGTACATTGAGCGGGATGTTTTCATTACATTATAATTATTGTATAGGTTAGGTATAGGTTAAATTACTATGAACACAACACGGTACGTACTTTCCAAAGTCGTAACACGTGTTGGGGACAGCATAGCTCTGTAATATTTTTTCGTAAAATATAGAAACAGCAAACGTGCATCTTGATACTAAGTGGATACAGCGTAACGGAGTTCGCCCATGAATGGGTTGTTGCTCATGAGTACTAAAGTGAGTACGTCCCGGATAAGTTATATATCCCTTACCACAGCAGCCTACTGCAGTGACTGCGTAGCAGTGGCAACGGCATCCTGAGGATGATTGCTGCCAGGCCTGACTGTCCCATCCAGAGGCCCTGGGTCGAAGTTGCCCTGGGGTTGGCGACATAACCCTTAAGAAAATATATAATGTTTACTTACTAACAATACTAACATAGTGTCATAGGCCACACATTGTTACGAACCTCGAACTAACTAAAATTATGGATTGTTATCTGAAATAAATGATTATCATTGTTATTAATAATATTAACACTGCTGTTGTTGGGTAGATATAAGTGAGGTGGAGGAGTCCATGGAGTGTAACTACGAGGGGTTCTACCACTCTTTATGTCTTCCCAGTAGGACTCTCGTTTTAGTGTAAATTAATGAAACACGTCATTCATCATCGATATAAAAATGTAGCTGTTAAACACTTGTTATATCGATTCGATAAGATGCAATTGTGATGAAAATAAAAACTCTGCCTAACAGATGCGCGACTCGGGTACTACATAAATGTAAGCTACCCATGTAATGTACGGTGCGTTACACATAGACAATATTCGGTCCCACCTTAGTACGCAAATTCTGGGAAAAGGACTCGGGATCTGAATCAAAAGGAAATTCACCTTTGAAGGTAGCTTTTTACAATATTTCTTTATGAACGGCAATAAAACCTGTGTAAATAATATTCGATTTCGTCCGGGAAGCGGCCGAGAAAATGTTTAAAGAGACCGATTACGGTCCGTTACGATTCAATAAATATTTTCCCTTGATACTCCCGGCGGGATTCTGGGCTATTGCTTCGTTTCTTTGACTGTGTTCTTTGTTCGTGATACGCTAGTTTTCGTAAGCGCTGTTTTTTTGTAGTAACTAAGTGTTTTGTTTGATGTTTATGATGTAATAGAAATTTGATATCATGTAAAACATAGATAAGGCGTTTTTAATGTAGCTGTAAACATGTAATGTAAACTGTATTAATAATTTGAATGCCGAAGAACCCCTCGGGATCGAACTACAAGGGACACCAGCGCCACATCTATTTTTGCCTAATAAGGCAGTGTCAAGCGCTGTTTTGTTTGGTCTGAAGGACGACATTGGAGACGCAGTTTACTAAGGCATTCCAACTTAATTCATAGGGGTACGCACAGAGGATTATTACAGATGTCCATGGTGAGTAGAGACCACTCACCACCAGGTCGACGGCATACTCGATTGCATCTCTTATTATATAGAAAAGTTTTGATTAAAATGTGTCATGCAACTAAACTGACAGTTAGTTTACCTTCCAACTATTTAGAAATTGTATTAGAATAATTGCTATGTTTTTGCCATAGGAATCATTAATCTTATAAGTTATAACTCAATAAATCCTATAAAATCTAAAACCAACTGTCTCCGCAACGTGCTACATCATTGTCTTGTCAAAAACAACGCATGCAAGACTTGCTCCCAAAAAACTCAACCCAAAGTGTGGTATTGCGTGCGGCTTGCTAATTAGCGGTCGAAAGCCTCCAGGTGGGATAAATCTGCCGGCAACATGGGCGCGGTTCCCACGTGTCGGGTATGCCCTTACTTACGGAGGTATAAAGAAGTATTTAGCGATATTTTCTCTATTTGAGAGAAGTCCTCTGTTCAATGGCACAAAATTGGAAATTAAATATGAAATATTAATTTAGCGTCTTACGTTTAGAGGTGTTTAGGTATTTTACTTCTTGGGTTAACTTCTTACTTTCACAAATACCAAATCTTATTATAGTTCTAATCGATATAAAAATAAATTGAATTAAGATGTTATTCCTTCTGTGATTCTAAACAAAAAAATCTGACTTAAAAAGTTCACCAGATCAAATTCATGACACAAATAGACTTAATTTTCTTCTGTTTCTCATTTACGAAACGTCAAATTTAAGTTTCGAGGCAAAACTTTCTATATGTTATTTTTAAACAATATCATAAAATGCTTTTTGTTATAAAATATTGAGGCTTTTTTTAATGTGACATCTAAAATAATATTTTAATGGCTGTAGATCCTATGGGCTTCTAATATATATCTTAAGCTATCCGCGTATATTTTCCGCTCGAAGTAGGACCAAACGTAGCATGTACTTCCGTTTATTAATCCCAACTACCGTGTACTTGTGATGTTTGCATTCTGCTGTTACACACGGTTAGTGCTTTGTCGAGAAACCTGCATTGTTACATTTTACGACTATTGTCACTATATTTTGGCTAGTTCTTCACATTCATTCATTATCGTTCTTATTATGATTTTGGAAACCAAAACATTTAACCACGTGGTTTTACGTGCACTTATACTTAAAACAAGATAACATAACTTTAAATTGCGATAATTTTTGATAGAGTGATAAATGAATATTTAATGTTTTGATAGTAATAAATGAAAAGTAAACGCTCTATTCCTCTATAGCACCGCATTATCATTGACCTATAAATAAAAGTCGGCTTCTATATATAGTTGCATACAGATATCCTTGCACGATGGTGGGGTTCTCTATAAAGTTGCATTCGATGTCCTTGCACGACGGTGTACACTCATCATCAGGTAGTCAGTATATGTCACTTCATTGTTATAAAAATATACATATGCACTATTAATTTCTTTCATTTTTATTGCCGTATCCCTATGCCAAGGAACGACTCATACATGTATGAGGCGACCATCTTAGTCCTTATTATTATTATTATTATCATCTACAATACAATAAAAAAGGACTAAGTGAAACGGATCCCTTAAAACAAGCGAAGGCTGGAACATACGTTACTTTTGTATTCTATCGTCCTCTAAACTTCTCAACAGAGGGCCAATTAGCACGTGTACATACATTCAGAGAACCTTTCATTTGAATATCAAAAAGTAAAGGGCCGGGAATAAATTACTGTCCCAAACTAATTCTGTACTCACGCATGCAAATATATTCTCTGCCTCACGTACTCTACTTAAATTTTGCGTTACTTCACTCGAATGTTGTAAAAGGTGATTAGTGATCGATATAAAGGTCGATAAGCCATTAAGTAGTTTAGGGTTAAGGGGTGGATGTAAGCATTATGACTAACACCGTTTTATTGTTAGTACAGTTTATTAAGGAATTTCGAAATAATTACTTAGTTTTTAAAATATTATTTTAGGGGAAGATGTCGATTTTTTTTATATAAGATTGAAGTAGCTAATGTGCAAGCAGTCTTGATGGTAAGAAGTCACTGCCCCCAAGGACAGTGACTTCTTACCATTACTAAAATTTAATATTAGTATAGATAAACCCGTTATTCGTAATGATATATTTATCTTACACTTTATATTATCTTATATTATTATGCTCAAAATAGTTATGTGGATATTGTGGAACGAAACTTCCTCCCGAGGTATTCCCGGAGCGCTATGACATGGGGTTCTTCAAAAAGGGTGTGAAAAGAGCTCTTCTTCAAAGCCGGCGATGCATTGGCGGCTCCTCTGGTGTTGCAAATGTTCATAGGCGACGGTGACTAATTTCCATCAGGTAGCACGTATGCCTCATCATTAGGTTTAAGTATAAAAAAAATGCAAAAGTAGTACATGCACATACTTTTAAAAAGATCTATTCACTAGCTTTCATTCGATGCTCATATTGTCGTAATAATAAAAGTCATCCCCGTCAAGGTCCTTCTGACGCAGTGTGTTAACATATACCGTAGATCGGCACTTCATTTATAATTATGTTTTCATTTACATTAGAAATTGGTAAGTAAACTCTATATTTATTTATTGGTATTGAATATCGTTTGTGATATGATGATCCGATGATGTGAAAACGCTCTAACGATATTGAGGGATCGGTCATACTACGGCCGACGATATTAAAATTGATTTTACAGCGCTTTATTGCTGCAGCTTTAAGCGTTGATTGTTCGCTTTGTTTCAAAAATGGCAGCCGGCTGTTTTGGGAGCGTTTCGCTTTAAATTCTTCTTGATTGGATCCTTTTTGGAGTTCAGCTAAAGGATTTTATGATATTTTTTAACTAAATAGTAGGTCAGTTTATTTATGAAGTTAACGTACGAGGCTTATAATATGATTATGATATTTTCTAAATTCAGCTCACATTTTCATAATCACGTTCATAAATTATTATATCAACGATAACTCTAATATTTTACACTTATAGCCCCACACTAGAGTCGTGTATTTTACATCTGTGTTATGGTCAGCATGGACACACAATGACGAATACATAATCATCCAGATCGAACCCGGAACTATACTGTGTGTCAGATTGGTATCATTTAAATATACAAAATTGTATGCTGACCAATTTTCCTTGACCACTGTACCAAGCGCCAGTCAATATAAATACAAACCAATAAATATTATAATTATATTTATGAATAATTAGATAAAACAAGAATATCAGTTTTTTTTTACCTACCATGTACTAAGCATGATTGTAAGCAAAATTACATCAACTAAATAGTCAAAATGAGAGTCGTCGTAAAGTATGTGAAGTTCCCGATGTAAAAAATAATACTATCTCATCAGATAAAGAAGAAATAGAGTGTAAATAAAAAGTATTAGATACGTTAACGTACATATTTGCCATAAACAAAAATATATTATTTGATCTATAAAAATATGACTAGAAACATGACACCCGCAGCAAATTTATATTGGAGAGCAATATTAAATTGCTTTTTGATACAAACATGTTTCACAGTATGGAACTGTGGGAACGAGAAATTACTTTATGTTATATGTAAGATATATGGTGGAGGAAATGAAGATGACTTACGGTTGACTCTTGTATATATCCGGTTCAGAAATTGATCGAGGATTAAGGATTTGTTTTTGTATTAGCGGAGTTCACAATCAAACTATCGTATTGTTATTATTTTAAAATTATCGTTAAATTGTTAGAATACATAATTTCATTTCCCATGCCTAACTCTTAGGCTCATTGAGAATTTACATGAAAAACTAAATATATTTTTAAACAATTTAATTAAATTTGATATGCTATATATTACACCGCCACACGTACATACCGGTACGCACACGCACATAAAGTTTATCACCAAAGTATCACTCTTTAAGGTTACCGTTCTTCATATCCCGCTAAACACCACGAGGACCGTGGGAGCGACTGAATACAGTGCTACTTGACTTTGGGTTCAGGCCAGTAAAACTGAGTTGCTTTGATTTACCATGTTACCCGTGCCACCAACAACATTACGGTAAAAGCAATTTTATATTACAAATTATTTCATTACATTCCAAAGCATATTTTTTAAACCTAATTTTGTTCGACTATTGCGATAACATAAACAGAATGTTCCATCAGATTTAATTCAAATGATGTGAATTATTTATAACTGTGCCTGTGGTTTTATCCACTAAAAAAAAAAAACAACAAACATAGCGTGACATTATAATTATAGCCTATACAAGTACAAAAAAAACAATACGGACTAGTAGTTCCTGAGATAAGAACGTTCAACCAAACAAACAAAATCTTCAGCTTTATAATTTTAAGTATAGATATAGATGTAAAACGCTCATTGCGCTGTTGTTTGGCCGAGGGTTTATGGCAACAACGCCTGCATTGTTATTGTTCCAGGAATCGGTAAATAAATCGGATGTCAAGCTTTGAAAATATCTGATATCGTTTCTTTGAATATCAGAGGCAATTTGTAAATGTCGATGTACAGATATTTGTAAAGTCTGTTCAAGATACTCTATCTAACAAAAGTTTTCATAAATATAGGTATTATTTTCTTTGTCCAAAAAACACTTCTTTTACAGTATCGTTACTCGATTTGAGTTCTTGTATAATAAACTCTGGCTGTTAATGAACTTGAAACTTCAGTCGATGTACGATATTTCTTTAAGAGATAAGTGTAAACGTTTGTAGATTGTGTCTTGAAAGAGGTAGAACCATTTGTGTTTCGTCTCCGGCGATACCATCACCAGACCTTTCTGTTTAATAATAGCTCCTAGTTAAGCTCTGCTGTGTTCTGATTTGAAGGATATAATGATATATTTATCCGAAGTGTTCCAATTTAGTCCTCAACGGTAGCAAAGCACCTAGCACCAACCTCGGGAAGACTCTAAGCTTTTCTAATGGCCATGGGCGGTGGTCACCATCAGGTGGACTGCGTACTTGCCGTATTATAATAACACATTACACTGTTAATAATTTTAACAGTTTTCAAAACATCCTTTGATCGTGATATCATAATGATCTGCCACGGGAGTTACGGCTCATTCATTAAAAATACGATATAGTCTTATCATCATTTTTTTATACAAAACATAACCATTTACAGTATGTTTAGCATAAGATAATAGAAAAAATTGTTTTAATAGCATACCATTTTCTAAACGTTATTCTTTCATATGTGTATAAAAATATGATATGGAGAAATAAAACAAATATATGTCACAAAAGTTCGACACAAAGGCTTTTGCGCAAAAACTTGAAGTACCATTTCTCTCTTTGTCAAGCGTTTGTTTGATTTATAACTTAACTTGCTTTAGAGTGATGACACCCTTGAGATGGTAAAGAGGCCATAAGAACCTAGAATCCTTGTTTTATAAGGGTAATTTTATAGGGAAACTATTTCTATCTGCGAGAAGTAGAAACTGAATGTGCTTTCCACTTGATGTTTTTTACTGATGCCTGCATGCTAAATGCACACGTGTAAGCATTTTTATATAAGGGGTTCTATTTAAAGTCAATCGCAGATACAATGTTTCACCCAAGGCTTAAGATAGTCGTCTCAAATGAAAGTGAACCGGTATCACCCTTCCACCGAAACGCAAGAATTGTTTGGCGCTAGACATATAAGTAGCGATGGTACCTCCCCGATCGAACAATACTTGTTTTACCATCTTAAAATTATTTGGTTACCACCTATAATGTTTTTATTTTATTGTATTAAAACAATATCTTTTTACTAAATTAAAACAATAGGAGCTTAAGATAAAATATCCAACGGTCCAACAGCCTTTTGAAATCGGGGTTTTTGCCCATATTTACTGCGCTGGGCATGTATGTATTGATTATAGTAGGTGTAGACGATGTACAAGAAGACGCTTTAGCCTATTTTCTGGATTCTTATTTAGTCCTTCAACGATATTCATATGAAAGTAGACCATAATATTTAGAACTTTCCGAAGCATAGTCCTATAGTCATGTGTAAAATCAATGAAATTGTATTACAGTGTAGGACGTTCGACGACTCGCGTAGCGGAGCGGTCACCATACTGGTCTGATACGCAGTGGACCCGGATTCGATCCCCGGCCAAACAGAAATGTGAATGATGAGTTTATATTTCTGTTCCGGGTCTGGGTGTTTGTGTATTCGCCTTTTGTGTGTATGGCACCCACGATACAGAAGAAATGACTAGTGTGGGTGGGTAGAAAGCGTTTAAGTTTAAGAATGTAGAAATACTCGTGATTCACTACGTGAATATGTCATCATCTGTATAACCAGACCCGTACCTAATAGAAACAGGTACCCTAGATGTTGAACGATAACTCGGTTCTTTGTCGACAAAACCGTTGGATGCTTTTGTGAGAATGCCATAAATATCTCCGCTCCTTTATACATTGTACGAGGCTTTTAGGTTGAACGTTCAATGGAAAGGATTTCGATAAGTCAGTTTGTCAGGCTTTTTGTTCAGTATGTGCAAGAGTAATGGCTTCGAGGATCTTTGTAGTTTTTGTTTGTTTCGTTGTTTTAGTTTTTGTATCACTTAAAATATTATCTTTCGGCCACTACAAGTCTCCCTGATAAACGAGAGTAACATCTGATACTCTGAACTGAGAAGATAAAAAATACTTCGTTGCGACCATTTCTTTTTTATACAACAATGAAGTAGCAAACGTGCAGTCCACCTGGTGAAAAGTTGTTACTACTGTGCTAGTCGATATCTGAAGTCGATCACAGATGTATTACTACTCCTGAGGACTAAAATGTTCGCTTCATATGTAAGTGAGTCGGCAACCATCCTATCAAAACGCAAGAACTGCTTCACTTGTGGCGGTGTATCCCCGGTCCAACTACATTGGTTCTGCCACCTAGTGAATTTGGTTGGCTGCAGCGACACCACTGTCGTTTTCGTCATAATTATATTACACAAAGATAAAAGTTCACATAACATTCACACATTCACATTAACACACAGTGGATAACAGAAAGGCCCTTTTTAAACTTTCGTACGGATATCATTATTCGTATTTTGATGTAGCATAAAATTTTAAATTCACCAGAAAACAAGCGGCCACTGCCACCCCATCTGTAATCAATCAACAATGATGCTTTGTTACTAAGGACTAAGTGAGAAAGCCTCGGTTAAGTTTGCGTTACCTTACCACACCCTATAGACCAGAACAGTGATGTAGTAGAAATAATAATAAGCTATTGGTAAATCTACGTTTTCTGTCCGTAAATTTGGCTAAAATTTTGATGCCTGTATTTTTGACCATGTATGTAGCCAATTAACTGCATAATGAATAATAATTGAATAGTTATATAAGAAATGTGCTGTTTAAGTATATTCTTTATTTTGCTATACTGAAACATCGTTTATTGATCGCATTTTCATAATAACGATGTTGAAGTCAAATGTCATCGTAAGCGCTGTCCAAAGTTGCACTCCTTGCTGTATCGAAGCCATTCTAGAGCAAAAACACCTTTTTTACAGGAAGTAACTTTTAATATAAAAATACTGTTTGTAATTCCTGTTACACAAAAGAAAATACGCTGCAAAAGTGCCCCTAAGTAAATCTGCTTAAAGAACTTAAATATTGGTATTACAAACAAAAATCAAACAAACCTTCCAACTTTAACTTACAATGAACTTTCATCATTATAATTTTCTTCTCCAATAAAACTCCTTAACCGATTACCTTTCGATAAAAAATGTATAAAAAAGCGTCGGAAGGATAAGGGAAAAGGGCATTCGGTGAAAAAATTAAAAGGAAATCCCTCGGACCCACACTAAGGGCGGGTAATGAACGAGCTAGCTGCCGCCCTATTATTTTATCCCCATTTACCCTTATTTTTTTATCCTGGACCTTTAAATCTGGCACAAGTGAGGAACGAGTGTGTGAACAATGTTTTTCTGTTATGGGTTCTCACTTACTGTAACCGGGAACCTTAACCGTTGCATTGTTGTTTGTATGATAAGACGAGTTTACATTAAGTCGGAACTTAAGTAAGCCTGACAGGCTTTCTTTTTTATCAGACTGAAGTAGCAAACGAGCATGCAGTCCACCTGATGGTAACTGCAGTCACTGCAGCCCATGGACATCTGTAAGCAGAACAGGTGTTCTATCTGAAGTAGATCACAGTTGCGCTGCTACTCCCAAAGACTAGGATGTTCACCTCAAATACAAGTGAGCCGGCAACCACATCTTTCCACGCATGAACTGCTTCACGCTAGAAATATTCTTTGCCTATGATATTCACACTAAGTAACAAGAGCACATTTTTTTAGAAGGTGAGACCGATATATTGTTTGAGCAACAATATATCGGTCTTCGTAACGTTAACAGCAAACATTATCATCACAACATCTGTCTGTCGGCGAAAAGTAAAATTGTCGGGACTAGACGGGTATTTTTTTGTTAAATGGAATGCAGTCCACCGGTTGATACTTACCAATTGCGATATTGGTCACTTGACCATTGTTGCAAATGGTCATCTGTAATCAATTCCATATAAGATTAGCCTTGCCTAAGGTTAGTCACTAGATGCTTTGCTACCCCAGACGACTAAGTTGGAACGCCTCGGATATTGTATATCTCCCTTACCTTCAGACCAGAACATAGCAATGCATAACACTGCAGTTATTAGGCCACAACGCCCACAAATACACAAAAACCACAATAAGTTCTACCACCTTTAACGTATCTTTTAAGTCCATATATTACGTCCCTGTAGATCTGGCCTTAGAATAGGGCTACGGTATCTCCTGCCTGTCGTAAGAGGCTAAAAGGGGCTTCCGGGGTTGCGGGAGACAAGAGTGGGAGCTCAAATCGTCCAGCCAGGTGACCCCGGGTAGTACACGGCGGTATGTGTATGGTCGCATACCGTCATAAAGACCAGACGGTGAGTTGGCCCAGCTGCTCATCTGGGTGAAGCCCGATAGGGCAACGCGCTCAGAAGACTCCAGATGCGTTCCTTTGGAGATCCCGGAGTCCTCTACGTAGCGCCGAGGACGGCCTCTGGGGGGGTTTAAGTGCGGTAAAAATCCCACATAACCTGGCATCACTCCCACGTCGTCGGGTATCTTTTGAAGGTTTCACCCTCAATAACAAAAAAAAAGTCCATATATTAACACACACACAACTGTTTAAAATATGATTGTATGTTCATTAATCGCTACACGCTATTAGTCTTTTCGCTACCGTTATACACTTGGACCCCAGCGTCCAAAGCGCGTGCGTACTTTCACCTCATTACGAGTAATTCATGGTCCTAATCGTGTTCCTCACGTTATACTCGCTTCCGGCTACGTGTGATTCAATTGCAGAAGTATATGAAATATGGCTCACGAATTATATTAAATGTATTTTCACAATATTTGCTAAGGTATAAAGATATAGACGGGGTAGACTAACTTTGTTTCCAGGTCAACACAACTCAGCTGTAGGTAGTTGTGTTGACCTGACAACAAAGGTTTATACGATTCCGTCACTTACTAACATTTCCCTACTCTCGAGGACTGAGATAGTCGCCTCATGTGTAAGTGAACCGACAACCACACCGAAACGAAACGCAAGAACTGCTTCACGCTAGAAATTGGTGTGGCGGTGGTACCCGCCACGTACAACGACAGACGTCTGACGACGTAGATGTGGCGCAGACGACGCTTCCCAAAATTAATTCTTTACTTATAAATGCATTAACATAGATAGATTTACGAGCCTTCAAAGCAAATCACAGCATTATTTAAAACTGATTACTCACTGCTACAATACAGTAGAAAAAGAGAGGGTAGCATTTTAAAGGTTGTTTTTGGTTTTCAATATATTTTGATGCACAAATTTGTCATTATCGCAGAATATTAAATTGCTATAAAATTTCAATAAAGAGGCAATATGGCGGCGTGCTAAGCATGTTTTTGTTTGAAGGGTTCCTGAGATTAGGGTCCGTACCCATTGCGGTGAATGTCAGCTTGGTTTTGGTGTCATGATACATATCATATCGAATTTGTTAAATTATTTTGAGTGATTGTGAAAATGTTACTACTAATATGAAAAAAAGCCTGTGGAAAATGTCATCACAAATGAGCTCCCCGTTCTAACTGGTACCCTATGTAGCATCCTAGCTTACTTATTCAGGTCTTCTTGCATCTTAGTTGGAATGCCTCATGTAACTTGTATTTTTTCTTCTTGACACAAATTTTCTCTTGTGATATTTCATTACAAGTTCTTGTTTAAATATATTTGGTGATCCAGATATCCAGGCGATTGCATACTTTCTCGCTAGGTTAATTTGTAAAACACGTTGTTCATTATTAACGAGAAGATGGAGTAAAGATATCCGAATTTTGCTTTTACTTTTGTACGCCCCATGAATGACATACACGAAATTACATAGACTTATCTAAGTCATTGTACTGTATCAAATCACAAGCAGTATGTTGCTTAAATCGACGTAAAGATATTATTTTCCCTTCCAAAGATTTCAGGTTAAAAATGATGAATATAAAATAATAAACGGGTAAGATGTTCTGCTGTTTTTTAAGGTGAGTTGGGGTAATATCGGAGCTGGAGTAAAATCGGTCGACTGCAATTGTAGACGAATTAGGCCATCTTTATAAAAGTCGTTGTATCAAGTACGTACCTAATTTTCATGGCATGGTATATGAAGTCGCCAATTTTGTAATATAATACAGGTATACACAAGTGCTACGTTAGTGTGACGATACCTCAAGCGTTACGGTTGCAGCGAACCATTAATTAGTTTGAAGTTTCACCTAACCACCATCTTTGTCTTTTACCAGCGTACTATGGTTTAAACTTATAGAATAAAGCGACCTATCCCTATTAGTATTACAATTTTTATCTTTATATGTCTAGATTAAAATTAGTCTTTATTATTATTTACCTAACTTTTGTCTTCCAATGATATGTCATATGTCATAATACGTCAAACCAAGATCGTAACGCGTGCGAAAGAAATAGACACATGCTTACAAACATACATTCATACGCTCAAATAAAATTAGCATTCTTAACATTATCCTTCTTGTTACATAGTCGTAAAACGTTGAATTGTTTTGGAAAATGTATACGTTTGAATATTCTTCATAATATTCGCAAATATGATAAAAATACTTGCAAGGACTAAGATTATCACTTTATATGAATCTAAGCCGATGATTCTTTACTTACCTATATTTTAGTATATTGATAAGATTATTTTTTTAAATATATTAATGCCTTTAAAAATAAAGACACGTCTAAATTAATACTTTCTCCGAGACCAAAGATCTGGAGGTGGGAATTACTTGTTCAAGAGGCAGCCGTTAATTAATACGGAGCAGTAATTACCGCCATACATAGCCGAGTTTAACTTGTAAAGACCTCGACTCCAATATTCAAGTACCCAAAGTGTTTAAACAACATTTATAGAAAAGGATGCTGAAAATTTGTAAGTAGTTGCCTATTACTTTCTTAACTTGTAACTAAATTTCCATATTTTGGCAATTTATGTACTAATAGTGGGTACAGTTCTGCTAATAAAAGTGTGTCCCACACACAAGGGTATACCACCTTATGCAGCGACATTGCAGTGAAGACGGTTTAAGTAAACCTATTTTGGATGTTTGGATATAGATATGTCCATGGGTCACAGTGGGCATTTACCATCAGGACGACTCTATTCTCGTTTGCTACTTCAATATGATAAAAAATAATCTAGAATGAAGATGATTCTGAATATCTCTTTACAGATTTATTTTGTAAAATAAGCATTTCCGCTCTAACATCTCAACTATCCGGAAGGAAGTGTTTGCTAAGAAAACGTTTATTAATAAAGTATTTACCGAAGAAACGCTTATTAAAGCAGACGATGCTGAAACATTCAAAGCAGTTGCGAATTTCTTAAGTATTGCAAATGGAATTCGTTTTCGAGATCCGGCTAAAGCTAGGTGAATTTAAATCGGATCGGAAATTGAAATTAAATTTATATAAGTTACATTCTCTCGCTAACGTTCATGATAAAAATGGATTTTAAAATTAAGTTTGTAAAAATGCGTAATCGACAAAAATATAACAAAAATGTTCATTTAAAATGGTAGTATTAATGCTAATGTGGTTAATTTTAAGGAATTGTGCCACCTGAGAAATTTATTAATGCCCCTAAATCTTCCCATTTTGCAGAGAATTGCAGTAATGGGTTGATGAGAAAAAGCATTTTCCTAAGGTCATTTTGCGCGTTAACATGTGATTTGTTAACGCTTTTGGTACAGAATTCGCGTTACATTGAACAAAACTTTCAAATTACGAGTAGTAATATCTCGGTGAGAGTAAGAAGATACTGTTCTGTGGAGACTATAAACCAGTTGCGAATTCGGGAAGCGTTTACGTTTCTGAATAGCAATGCCTTACATTTTAAGTATCGCTCTGTGGCTCTGATTCTTATTGTAGACCGATCTAATACAATAATGAAAGTATTATATATGTCAATAATATTTTATTTTTACTTCAAAGATTTCTTCTAAGAAGAAATCTTTTGAATTTGAAAACTAAGCTTACCGAATGTGCTCTCAACATATTGATATATTTTCAGTGAAACCGACTAGTGAGTCGACTTGGAATCTGTAAAAATCCAACATTTTGTTCTTGTTATCTAACTTCTTATTAATGTAGAGTTGTTAAGAAAAATACCTACGTTTCTATCACTCCATATCTTGATAACTACGCAATAAATTTTGTTAAAACTTGTTCTGTTTTAGGAAACATAAATAACAAAAGTGTTAAGACATAATTAAGCTTGCACTCTTTCTTTATAAATACATGCATATATGTTAAATCGAAATAGTGATCATTGTGTGATAGAGATCGTCCAATTTGTACCAATACTAGTGAAAATGATATTAAACAGGTTGTCCTCCATAGATACGGTGAGACTAAGGTCGAAGGATCTAAAGGATCTGTCTGTCCGTTCACTAATCAAATACTGTGACCCAATTATATCATCGTCCTCGCTTACCTGGGAACGTTTGTCCGAATTACGTGAAATAAGGTCAAACCACGAATTTAGCTACATTTGGCGCAGAAGAACATTCTACTCTGAAATTCTATTTATTTTGAAATAAACATAATGTACAGTTGACTGAAATTATCCGCTTAATTTTCTAAAGGATTAGATCATTGGAAACCTGAACGGCTTAAAATAAGGCTAAGTTTTAAAAAGTAAACATTTAATAAATTAAGTAATTCAAGACTTGTTTATTAAAATATTCAAACCGATATATTGTGGTATGGTATATATGGTAATATGATATTGTGGTACGCGTTTGATCAAATAAGTTCCAGCAACTCTACAGTCCGGGACATCGGAGCAAAGTTTACAATTTTAACTGTACAAAAAAATTACAAACATTTTTTTAACAATAAATAGACACCGACTTTTAGGCCACAATAAAGTAAAGAATAAACTTAATTTACGATGGTTTAGTACATACACAGAATATAATACATAGTCCAGAAGCCGGCGCTCAACATATTTCGCTGGATTACGATGGCGAAACTATATCCAGTAACTAACTATATGTGTTTTAATAAAAACATAATTTTATATCAACAAGATTGAGATTTATTTACGTTGCTTTGTTATGAAAATCTTTATTTGCTACTAGTAATAAGTACAAATATCATTCGTTTATTCGTTTCTATAATGGCTCAGATTCAAACGTTTGTCTGCATGTACCGGTATCCACAATTTCGGTAACATTTTGATAATTAAATGAACTTAAACAAAATTTTAATAGGATTGGCATATTTTTGCAAAACAAACGCCAAAAATAAAGCTATTAGAAGCACTAAACGGGCCGCTATGATAAAATCTTTCCAATCAAACTGGAGAGATTTACGAGGTACGCGCGACCGGCCGTAAGCGGCCCGAACCGGTTATATCCGGCTTAATCCAGTTCGATGCGGAGCAGTCTGGAACCAGTAATAGGCGTAATAGATGAGTGCGGTATAAGCTCTGATTGCTGGACCCCTGATATAAGGAATTAGTACTACGGGCCCGAAAGGTTTGAATAAATCGTGTTTAATATCTATAAATTAAGATTTGTAAAATGTAATTGGTAGGATTTATCAAATTGTGTGTCTTTGATCCAAAATGGTTTTGTAAAGTACAGTTACATATTTTAATTTAAGATATATTGGTATTGCATTAGGAGAAGCATGAATAGATTTGGCAAACGCCTCGTATGTAGTGACTTACTTAGATACTTAGTGAACTCAAATCAAATTAAAGTTTATTTACTCCATTTATTCCTAAACTGGCAACACTTGATAAGTGGTAGGTATATCTATGAAGAAAAGCGACCGTTTTATGAATGTACAAAAAACATTTTAGAAAATCTAAACTTAAAACAATAACCACAGTTGCTAACCCGGAAGCTTCTTAAATAAATGATTACTTATTCCGAGATTCCACAGTGTTTGTTGAAGGAGACTAAGAATCTTTTTTTTGAGACGAGAAGGATGAGGGGACAGGCCCACAGACGAAATAATAAACAGAAATACCACAAATAGCGAACTTCGCTAGTGACGGAAATTTTTTGTTTAAACAAGTTAAGAGAACTAATTTAAGTTTGATTTAAATATAAAGATCAATGTAGTAAAACTGTTGCGTTCATGTATAATCTAATTTTTAGGAAAAAATACATTTTTTGTCGTAGAATTTTCAACTTATTCATGATTAACTCCAAAAGGGCCAAAGCTGCCCATAGTCATCAATAAAATCAACCTTACCTAAGCTACCATAGTCACAGATGCCTTGCTACCACTAAGGACTAGGTTTGAACGCATCGAATAAGGTAATATCTCCATATTTATAAACTCTTTATATGCTCAACTTGCTTAGTCGTTTTCTGTATAATACAAAAAATGAATGAACAAGAATGAAAATTATAAATTTCTTAGCTAAAGTGTATACGGCTGTTATCAACTCTGTGGAGGAGACGATAAATCGCGGCGATCCTCCGCAAACAATGTTTTTGAGCGATATTAATGGTCCGTCCCGGGGGCATCCCCTGATATCATCTGTGTCATTCTTATTCTTTTGACGGATCGAAATAAAGTGAAATAATTCCAAATTCGGAAGGGTTCTGCTTGTTGTGCATCTATATATCTATTGGTATAGAACTGAATGAATTATTGGACGTGAAATAGTATAATTGAAACCGTTTTTATTTGAAAATGTATAATATACGGTGAAGATGATTAAATATTTAGTATAATATAACTATCTCAAAAGTACTGTGAGAGAAGCTTTAAATAATCTAATAATTATGTCATTTCATGCTGTATTTCTATTTTTACGGTAAAATTAACAAATGCCTACTGACTTAATAGGGTTTACGCTTCTGAATTGTTTTCATGTATTTTATTTCTTCATGTTAAAGAACTACTCCTGAACTACGCTGGTTCTACTACCAGGTTGTAGAACGAACGTAGAATGTAGTTCGAACGAGGAGTTGTGGAAATAAAACTAAACTTGTTATAATTAACAAAAAATAATTACGATACTAAATTGCCTTCACCACGTTTCTATCTGAATCAGCAAAGAAGCTATTAATGCAAAATTGTTTCGTTTTCCACTGCTGAATCGCTGTACACTCTATTACCCGTAACGAAACCCCCAGCCGCGGCAGCGGAACAAAAAGCGAAAGTTGATTGGCCGCGCCTTCATTTTGTGGAAGCGAAACTGTCATTGGAAATTAAATAGCCAATTGGACTGATTCCGCTATTGGCCCCCGAGGAGTCGTTCCGTTGGACCATTAAGATGTGATTATGTTTAAAGAGCCCTGGGTATTTTGTATCGGCTAGGCTCCTGAATGCTTTAACGAAGATCATCATTTAAATTAAAATTCAAGAATTAAACGTTTTAATGGTAAGTAGCTCATGACTTTGTAACATGACTTATGATAATAATAAATAACATAATCAATTTCACCATTATAATAAAAGCGAAAGTATGTGAGGATAGTACGATGTGTGATCAGAGGATCTCAGGGTGCCAATGAAACACGTTCTTCTGATATTAACGTCTTTATTGGTTGATCATGTTGTTATAATCTGGAAGTATCTTATAAACTGTCGTTTAAAGTATACCCGCTATATTCTTACATGCTAATTTATATACTAATATCATACATGATGATATGCTATCTAACCTCATGTATTCGCTTATTTAACAAAATTATAGTTATACTTATGTGTATACAGTACGTGACACACTACACATATATACTGCTTTTTCATGCAGAGACGATAACGGCGCATTAACACTTAAAATATATGTTATATGTGGGCGAAGCTTACGTAACGTTATGCAAGTATAGCTGCGAGCGAAGGATACTAGAAGTGTAATTATAAGTTTTTCAATTGACAGTTATTAAGTTTAAATATTTCTCAAAGGATCAGTCCTTTCAAAATATTAAGAAACATATCTACAACGAAGAGATTGTTAAATATTTATAAAAATAACGCACGAGTAAAAAGATGGGTCAGGTTCAGGAAAGGACAAAATGTTTTTTTAAATAAAATATAAGCATTTGTCGCTCGGATCAACCTGCTACTCAAAGACGAAATTACTAAGCGGTCTCAGTAATAAAGAGTAAGCTACGACAAGTTACACAACTAAAAGCTTAATGATACTTTGATAGACAGAGCTTATTGTTAAGGAAGTGCTTAGCAAATATCCCATATGTATTTGAATAAGAACGACTCCTCAACTTTGGAAGTTAACTTCAAAATTATAGTAGGATCAAGAGTTAAATATTTTTGACAGTACCTTTTTAAAGATTGAAGTAGCAAACGAGAACGCAATCCACATGATGGTAAGTGGTCATTGCCGCTCATTAGCAACTGTAAGCAACTTCATAATTACCTATAGTTCTATCTGAAGTCAATCACAGATGCTATTCCTGATAACTTTAATGGTCGTCTTATTTGCTTCGTATAATAATAATAATAATTCTTTATGTATGTACAGGTACACGGTCAATCTTAAGTATTTGTGAGAGGCTGGAGTCCGTACTAGGATAGGATATGATAATACTTCGAATAAGGCTAATTTTGTAACAAATCTATTATAATAGGTATCAGTAACACGTTAGCAGTGAAACAGAACCTTTACGCCTGTGGACGAAACATAAATATGTTGTAAACAAGGTAATTTAGTTGAGAGGGCGGCCCCTTAAGTACCGCTCTGATGTACTTAAATACAATAAAATTGTTAATAGCACCGTATTATATGAGGATACACCCTGCTAATGTGACATTTTGTTAGAGTATATTCTGTGAGTGTTTTATATGTATGTCGTCATAAAAATAATAACCATTAGACTATATTCAGGCGGTGGAACTCTTTGTGATTCGACTCCGAAAGCACCACTGCTACACCTATTTCTACCTTTTTTTTTGTAACGGGGGGGGAAACCCTCAACCCGACTCCGAGGGACTAACGTGGTGTTATGTGGGATTCTTACTGCGCAGCGCTGCGTGGAGGATTCCGGGATCTCCAACGGAACACAACTGGAGTCCTCCGAGCTCGATGCCACTTTCGGGCTCTTACCGGTGAGCATTTACGCTCACTGTGCCTTCAGATGTTACGACGCACAAGCGACCACATGTGCCGCCGTCCTTCCCGGGGTCGCTTGGCTAGACGGTTCGAGCTCCCACTGTTGCAGCCCGCAACCCCGGAAGCCCTTTTAGTCGCCTCTTACGACAGGCAGGGGATACCGTAGGCCAATTCTAGTTCCAAAACTACAGGGACAACGCCTATTTCTACCTAATAACAGCAGGTGAGGTAAGGGAGATACAATTATTCGAGGCGTTCTGTCTTAGTCCTCAGGGGTAACAATGCATCTATGGCACTGTTAATTCGAACATAGCACAAATATTACCGCCATGCCGCAAAAATACTATTGCTACTGCCTCAGTTGTAATATTGTAAGTGCCTACACATGGTCGGGTACCAATGAATATGAGTTCCACGTCGTTCGACCTTAATTTTGCTAGTACAGTCCTCGCAAAATGGGGTCGAAACGTTAATTTAGGTAAACGACCGCACACCGAACCTCGCGCGGTAATTAAATAAAAATACCTCTCTCGTACAAAAATTCCCGCGTCGTACGAATGTGTACAATTTCACTCTGGGTCTAATAAAATGTCATAGCGGTTTGCTAATGGTACATTTTCTTGACACGTAATACATATTTTATGCATATCCTACAGTGTTGTGGAATTAGTATTTGTGTTTTTTGTATTCCGACGTTCCCCACCACGTCCAGCACCTTACAATATATATTTTATAACTTTTATTTATGTTTGTAGCACTTGTTTTTTTTCTTCTTTCTCAGCTTTTTATGAATATGATTATTATTATTTTAAAAATATATATATATTTATGTCTTTTTGTAAATTGAAACAGTTCCAATGATATGTCACATGTAATAAACCTGTTAAGTTATTTGGGCTGTAACGCGCTCCAAAGAAATTGATATACATATGTACATACATAGTTACGGTCGAAAAACATTACTATCCTTCTGACGCAGTCGGGTATAGTCCCCTGTTTCTCGCGTATGATAACCATACAAAGATGAAATATGTAGTAGGGATTGAAAGAAAGAGTATACTTACGCTGTTCAGAATACTCTGTCGACATTTATTGGTTAGCGAAGATAGTGCTTTACTTTTTGTAACTGCCAAAACGTACCTACCTTAATAAAGTAAATAAAGTAAATAATAAAATAAAGAGAATAAAAGGCATTCCATAGAAAAAAAGTGTTTAGATTAGAAAATATACACCAACATTCGCAATCGCGGCTTCTATCAGATGCCACATGAGTTCCTCTATTATGTCGTTTATTCGTTTCATCCAACTCCTTCTCGGAGCGGGAATAAAGGAAATAATTCCGCATTCGCACTGCGGCTCTGAACTTCGAAAGCTATCAATTCTCCGCCAGACTTCGCCAGATAAATACAAAAAATACGAAAATACGCGAAGGGTGAAATATCTTGGTTTAAGAATTTCGTGACACAATCGTTAACTATTAAGTTACATCAATACTAACGCCAAAAGTAAACTGGATCAGAAATTTAAAGATATTACTAGATATATCTTGTTATATGCTTCGTTTGACTAGAAAAGTGTAGTCGTTGAAGGTGTTAGAACCCTATATAGGTGGACTCCGGAAGCACCATCGCTACATCTATTTTTGCGTATGTACCATCAATAAATTACGTCACAGAGATTTCTACTTTTTAACTTCTCCTCCGTTCTTGTCACAACTGGTTATATGTTTGAGACCCCGCTTCCTAATTATTATAATTGTGATATAGTATGTAATTGATATATAGTATATAGTAATTATAATAGATATAATTGTGATGTTACATTTTACAATTTTACGCATAGAAATCATTAAATTAAAACGACAGTGCTAAAATTATAAATAAGATTTTAATACTTACATATATTTGAAATGTGACGTCACGAAATTTAGGACCCTTCCCCACTCCCTTGTCACACCATGTCACAGTTCATTCCCCGACCTCCTCCCCCTTATCATGTCACGTAATATATCGCCCCCTATCAACAGTAGTGTAAAGCGCTGTAGTGTATTGGTCTGTAGGATGCGATTAGGGAAACATACTTTTCCGAGGCGTTTCAACTGAGGCTGGCCACAGATGCATTGCTACTCCTAAGGTGGTTGCATTATATATAAGTGCACCGTTGTTGCCGTTGCATCACTCCCACATATTCATGTTTCTTCATAATAGTAGTGACAAGTATTGACTTCTTCTGATTTAAAGAGTAAGGGAGACGTACTTACTTATCTGATACGTCCCACCTTATTCCGCAAGGTATGTTATATCATACAAAAAAGTGAAACATTTATGTAACCGCGATACATTGTTTCATTATTTTATACAGGTATATTATTTTTATTTCTTGGTCCATCCGGGTCCAAGAATAAATAAAATAAAGGAAACAATCCCGCATTGGCACTGCGGAGTCTAACTGTTCGAAGGCTCTCAATTCTACCTCTAGACGCCGGCGCTAAATAAATACGAAATCTCGACAAGTTGGTACTATCTTCAAGATGCGGGTTCCGCGAGGTTAAAGTTTAGTATTTTACCTTTCTGTTAGAGAAGTAAAATTTAAACGTTGTATCACTATATTATGCTCGATTGCAAACATCACTATTACCGCCTACCATTATCTAATAGGACAAGTGTACCATAACTTTGTTCTGGTTTGAAGGATATGTTAAGGCAAGTTCAGAAAAATAGTGCAGTTCGTGAAAGTTAAGCCACGAATAATTAATCTTCAAAGATTTTAATCAAATTAATTTAAGTTAAGACTTCAGGCCGCAGACATTGTTTTTGAAATTTTACCTAATAAACCCTGCTCAATCATAAGATTATAAGAAAATCAAACCGCAAATATTTTCACATCATAAGGGTTATTAAACTTTTACCGGACCCTAAAACGCCAATAAACTCCTTTCGATCCGTCGGACATACAGCGTTACTTGTTTATAAAATCAGCTCTATTATAAGAGGACAAAGTTATGTTTACTTTAAAGAGGAATCACATAACTCTTCCCATGTTTACGCCCGGTCAAACAAAATGGGGTGCGGCCAAATAAAAATATATCTGCTTCGTTAAAGCAAATTTACATTTTTCTCGTGGAGTGGAGTTTATTCTTATAAAAGCATACATCGTAGTATAAGAATGTAATATTCTAAAGAAAAATTAGGAAATGTAATTTGGAAACTAGCTGATTGTTTATTTTTTCAATACAATGCTCTCCTTCGATCCTAATGATTGGACAGCGTAGCATCTCAGGGGTGGTAATGCATCAATGGCCGATGGTAAGGTTTTGATATTATCTGGGCTTGATCATAGATATCCAGCGACAGTTGCCATCTACCACAAGCCAGATTGATCATTTATTACTTTCATGTATAAAGAAATAATTTAAAAAGTTACATGTAACTTAGGTTCTCTTAAAAACTATAAGTACCTAACTTGATTTGTAGAACTAAGAGTATGACACTAATCTAACCAACTTAGTTAAGAGTTCAAGAGTTTCATTAAAATTTTCCGACCATGCCGGGATTGATCACACCATTGCTTTAACAAGAATTTTCTTTTAGCAGACATTGAGAATTTATATAATTTCAACCAACGCGTATTAATTAATTTGATTGAAAATTCTGTGATCAGGCGCCATATTTGTTAATTGAAGCGCTCATTATTTCTGTTTTATTAATAATAGTCAAAGACGGCTCAGTCAAAGGGTCTCTTAAAAACTTTGAAACATCATTTATATAAATGAAGTCCATTTCCAAGATGAGAAATAATTAAAATTAATTATATTTGTTGTTTAATTTTAAGTTAAAGCTAAGTAATTCAATTTCTAGTAAACTAGCAGACCCGCGCCCACTTCGTTGGGCCAAAAAAATGGTACATTTACACATATTGGGGGTGCTTAAGTTCCTTAATAACATGACATCAATGCCAACTTTTAATACATGGTCTGGAGATGGTAGGTCAGAAGAGTTAAT
>DWNE01000750.1:0-25935 GCA_018249875.1 Cecropterus toxeus | reverse complement strand
TATTGATATGCATTTGGTAAAAAAATGTTATTTTGATATTACAAACAGACACTTAAATTTTATTTATATGTATAGATTTATGAGGATCAAACTGATTAATGAAGAGCATTTTATAAAAGAGACTGAACAACATAAACTATAGGTAATATAACAATAAACTATCTCCGTTTACAGTTTTCTCCTGTCTAATAAAATCCAAAGTATTGTGTAAAGAGAGTGCTAACTTATCTATAAAATTAAAGACAATAAATACTTTTCCACATATTAAGCGTCTAAATTAAATAAAATTGCTTTTACCGGAGTTAGTTAAGCTTTTTCCGAGGCTTCTATCTTGCGATTTCAATTTATACCCTTGCTAGAAGCTGCCTCGCCGTTCAATTTACGGGCGAATGCCTTACTGAACAGAGCGGTACTTAAGTGCATTATCTATTCTTCAAGTTAACGTCATTCAAACAACTGATTGGTCTTTCCCACCTTGAGCTATTGATTTTACAAGTTTTGCACTTTAATTATTAGTCAGCGGCAAATGTGCCGTAAAATGTGTTAGAGATAGTAAGCGCGTTAAGGGATGTTTCTTCTAATGAATAGTTCCCATGTGTTTTATTGGTGAAGAAAAATTTAAGTCACAGCTTTTTGACCTCTTCTGTTAGATATACGCGTTAACTAATTAGGACTTTTTGTTAATAGTCACCGCGCCTGTCAAGTGTATCATTGCATTTAGTGTACAGAAGGACGCTGCAGTCCATTTCTCGGATTTTACCTAAGTAGCCTTAAAGATAGGGAATGACCACACTTAAACCCTCAAAGTACGAACTCAAATTGTTCCTATCCTTCCCTGAGAGGTGATCTGTGTCTACCAGTAGGAAAGTAATAAACATTTGAAAGCACTGATAGTTGATACTTATATTTGTTTTAATCATATCTTGTTACTTTCCTTGGGTTCCGTTAGAAAGTAACATTATGGTGCCGCATCCGGCGGAGTGATAAGACGACTATTTTATTGTCTCCAAGGTTCCCCTCAGAAATAATTTCGGTCGAATTTATTTGGAGGTTTATTGTCAGATTGTTCAAAATTATACAATTGCGTTTGTTTAAATATATTACGCACAAAGCTCTGATTCCCGATTTTTATTAGTTAGGGTGCCCCGAATTGAATAAAGACTTTTGAACCGTATTACGGAATAGGCGGTTCCGTAGGTTATAAGCGAGATTACAAAGCAAAAAGCCGGCTTTTCAATCTAGCAATCAGCTGAACAAACGATCGATTTACGTAACACCGCTTTACGAGGTTTTCCACACCGAAATTCTGTCTGCGGCAGGCGATGTTTTCGCTTACGCTAAAACTCGCGATATATTGGCCTCTTTCCTTACAAACTCGACGGGATTTGCGTGTTAAAGGAGAAATGTAACGGTGTCAGCAACAGAGTCGTTAAATTCGGGAAGGTTTGGGATCGTGGTGAAGCGACAGTCTTGCTGCCAAGGTTTTACGAGTTTTGTATGACTCCGAAATCGGCTTGGAGGTTATTTCCGGAAACTCATTTGAGAAGTTTCGCATCATCAAAAGTGGAAGTCGTGTGCCATTAAATTGGATTGTGATTGCGATTCCTTTGGCTGTAACATCTAAAGCATATTGTACTCATCTCGGAAGATTTTACGCTGATTTTACTTCCCGTCGAGTAACAAACGTCAAATTTGCCTTAACACACACCTCATTACGCAAAGTACTTCCATTGCGAAATGTAACTTGTCTATTTGCGGAGATCACAGCGAAATAATACAGGTTTATTTAGATGTGTCACACTTTCCTTTCTCTCGTAATACCGCTGTCAGCGCGAGCAATAAACATCAGGTAAAAATTGGATCCCAAAGTTGTCCCTTTGCATTCAGTCGGGGATATTGTGTCTCTTTCACTAATTGGCTCGAGAGAACGGAATAGCTACGTATTCCCGACGTAGCCGAAACACGATATAGGTATTTATCTTACGAAAAGGTCGGCTGGAATTTGGAAAATTCGAACGGTATGAATTAGGCATGTTTTAAAATAATTGCGCACTTTTATTTTGGGCCGGATCTTCAAATAAGACACTTAGGCGCAATCAAGTTCGCCTCCTCTGCTTCGGAGTTAAATTGAGACATTGAATGTTTGCCATTTTCTTTTCTCTCCAATTCCGCCAATAGCAAAAGTAAAAAGGTTCCGCGAACCACCAACATGGAAGGCAATATACGACCTCGACGGAGCGAACCATTTCCTTTAATGTTTTCATGAGTCTCGAGAACTAAAGACCGTGTAACAACGTATCTATTCGTTGCCTTTTAATAGCCCAAGAGCGAACAAACTGCCAAGTATTAAGTTTTATCAACCATCTGCACGAATGTCACGTCTTTATTACTACTTATTCTTTGTCCTCATGAATGCAGTGGCCGTATAAAAAGGAGGGAAATATGATTGTGTCCCGCTCCTAACTTGTGGTTCTTACCGCCCAAAAAGGTACAGGATCGTGCGTCCCTTTCGTGCATAGGTGTTCGATTAAATAAAAAATGGCGTACCTCAACCGGTCCCCTGACATGTTTATACATTTTTCTTACTGTGTAGGGATTTTTTTGTTACGAATTTTTCGATTGAGATAGAATCGTGAGCGTTATTAAAAAAGTTTCTCGCGTAATTCTCGTGGTGATTTTTCTGGATGCCCGCGAATTTTAGGCAATTTATCGTTTCGCTTTTCAAGTTGTTGGGTTTTTGTATAAACATTGATTTATTAGGTGAATTAGAGCGAGCTATGCGGGCCGTAGATAATTAATGTACAGGGATATAATGTTTAAATGTTAATGCTTAACTCCGTAATGGAAATAGTGCTTTAATGGCTCGGAAGCACGATAACTTTTTAATTATGTAGGTGACACAGAATTACAGTTTTATTTTCGTCCAAGCGCAAATGAGTTCAAACGAATATGATACGTATGAGTATTTAAAACTTATTTTTATTTATGAACTGAGTATTTTGCTTCATACTATGTAACGTTTTGCATCGCACCTTTTTATCTTTTTAATATGTTTTTGACGTGCACCTAAAGAAGAGTAAATTCCTTCCTTTGGCGCAGTCTGATAAAAATGTTTTTCAAACTTTTAACCTGCATATTTGAATAATTTTCAAAACATATTTTTAGTTTTAAAACTTCATCAGATTAAAATGTGTGCTTACCTTTATTTCTGCATTTTTGTTCCTGTATTTATTTATTTCTGTAATGCAAAAACAGATGGCGTTTTAATATATTATTAAATATGTTTTAAATTAAAGTAGATTTGCAGCAGACAAGTCACATACAGCCAATAAAAAAGTTAACAAAAAGCAATTTACTTTCAAACGTCCAACCCTATTCAACAGTTCAATACCAGAATAGTCTCCATCCTTCGATAGTACATGCAAAGTTACTCTACCGGACTTCCATCACCGTATCACATAAACAAAATCCAAAACCGAAAGCTCGATACAACACAATAGAATCCGAGCCGAACGGGATCGAATCGTTTGACATGCCAGCGCAATTTAAAAAATAAAAACTTCAACATGGCGCGCACTCACAGCTGACTCCGCTTCACCTTACGCTAGAGTTTCCAAATGTTTGGAATGTGACGGGATAAGATTATGACTTAAGATAAAATGATCGCGCAGGTTATGTAAGAAACCAATAAATTCTTCCGCTCATTAGTTAATAATAATAAATAAACAGCTTTTATTGTTCATGTGGCTGTTCCTATACTACGATACTTTTCAGTTTTTTGGTTCTTGTACCGATACACGGAGACTAAAATATAATAATTAAAAATTATAAATATTTAAATATGCCCCAAACTAAGCTAAGCGAGTAAGATGTGTTATGAAAATTATACAGCCGTTGATCATGATTCTTATGTTACCTTATCGCCAATGATAGACGTAAAATCCATCCAGTTATTTTTTATCAATTCCAAGACCTTATAATAACATCATTCTTCTCATCCGCCATAATTCTATAATAGTATCAATCTGTCCATTAAACATGTTACTTTTATTTATATAACTTAATATTAACTTCAACACCCACGGAAATACTCTACGCTAGTTGCTTTTCCCGCCAGAATTACTTTCTTTTGAAATCACGAACACGGCCAACCAAATACACATTCAGTTCAATTCAAGTAAAATGTTTCAAATTAAATCGTTTTATCCATTACAATTAATATTTTAATGTTGAAAGAACTTAATGAAGTATAATAATAACAAATGTGTCTTCAAGCTTAGCTCACATGAAGGATGTGAGTTAATATTAAAAGAAAAAATGGTAAGACATTTTTATTCTAGCAGAAAATCTTCGTGCCGTATGCTGTTTTTATTTAAAATGTTTTTTACGGTTTTTGGCTTGGCGCCTTAAAACCTAACTTCATTAATTCGCGGCCATCTTTTTTCATTCATGCCGTATGCTAAGAGAAAAACCATTGGGCCGTGCTTGGTAAAACTTAATTTTAGTATATTAGATGTCTCAAACTCAGCTTTGATAACAAAAATGGTCAGTGGCCAAACACAGGTAAGACCCTATCCTATTCAGATTGCTTATAAGAAATTCATATTATTCACAGTACAGAAACCACATGAAACCAGTTGGGGATGGATTTTCCCTTTAATGTTTTAGAAAATAAGCTAAAATTATTCTGATCGGCAAAAGTATTTCACCAATGTTAACTTCAATAATTATATACTTTTTTGTAAATCAAATTTTATTTTGTAAGAATAAACCTATCATAATACCAATTTTAATTGAGTCTGAACCTATTTTGATTGTAACAATAGATAAAAATATATTAATTAGTTGTACAAAAACTTGACAATAAAGTTGTAATTAGGCAATTTGAAATGGTAATTATACGTAGACCGAGGACGTTCCATTGTCTGTGCGTTGCGCGTTGTAGCGGAAAATACAAATTAATACTTTGGAATATTTTGGAGTTGTTTCAACGTATTTTTAACTTATTTGAAGTGACTCTTAACGTTTTCTGTATAATTATTTTGTTTTGCGTGTTGTTATTATACGTTATTTTTTTTTAAATAAGAGTAACGTACGAACAACATCATGTGGTAAGTAGTCGTTGTCGAAATGTTTTTTTTTAATGAAGTCCAAATATGATAGGAATCCTATATAAGGTTGACCACGGACCCAAAAATGATAAAGACAACCCTGAGCAGTTTACTGTTGTTGAAGGACATTTGAATCTTAACTTTGATGGATTTTTAAGTCTTTGGATGGAGTATTAGAGTATACTGGAAGAAAATAATTATGAAGCCGGACCAATATTTATAGAGTGAACCCAGAACGTTATACTCTCGTTGAACGCTATCTGAATCTGAATGATTATAGGTTTTTTTATAAGTCAGTGGATTGCATACTGCAAGGAATTAATTATAAACTGTTTTAAGGTATTTTATCCACCAGTCTCTTGGATGGTGTTTTGTACAAACAAGATAACTTCAAAAAAAAAATCTTTGTCCTAAAATGGAAAAAACATATATTTTTTTAATGAGTCCTATGACACGATAAGATACATACATGGTTGTATTATGATAAGCTTCAAAGATTAATTAACTTATTTATTCATACATTTAAAAAAATTACATCGCAAATGGACATAGATTATCCTACGCAAATCCAAAAGTATGGTCATCTTTTCTACGAGAGCGTTAGCTTTGTCCGTTTTGTGCACAGGTCGATTGTCAGCCATAGTGTTTTTAGTTTGGCGCCAAAAAACAGGTAGCTGAAATGAATAGCGCGCGATGAACGGTTTTGTTCGTATATCTGTTATATTTCGTAGGAATATATTTTCCTCGTACACATGATATAAAGTATGTTGTTCGGTCCTGTATTGGTCTTGGTTAACACCATCGCTTGACTCATGAGATTAAAACAAAAGTAGCGGTTTCAATAAAAATTGGGTCCATCCATCCATCCATCCATCCATCAGCCTTTTAAGGTCCACTGCTGGACATAGGCCTCCCCTAAACCGCGCCACTCCAATCGGTCCTGTGCCTTCTGAATTCCAACGGTTTCCCGCTATTTTCTTTAGGTCATCTGTCCACCTGGTCGGGGAGCGACCTGTGCTCCTTTTGCCTAGACGTGGTCGCCACTCGAGGACCTTTCTACCCCATCGGTTATCGGTCCTTCGAGCTCGAGCTTTTCTGCTTCTCCATCGAGCTTTAATTTCTCAGTTTTATATGAACGGTCAAAAAAGCATGGTGTGAATTTTTAACAGACTACCCAAAGGAATGAGGTTGTCTATTCGTCACGTATTTTTTTAATTGTCACTGTGTTTTAAAGTTAAAACTCACGTTATACATTATTACTCACTGTCATTACTTTTAATCCTTACCTACTCATCCTTTTATTATAATAATTTTGTGGAATAAATACATTAAGATGTGATACCATATGAGACGAAATACGATATTATATTCTTAACCTTCTCGTCTTTATTTTTAACTTTCATTCTATGACCCCTGCAAGTGACACCCCACTTGCAGTTTGGGAAACAGTGCCGTAAGAGAACTATTATGTTTTAAAAGGAAGCTATTATCGTACAAAAAGTAAAATCGGAACGCCGGTAGTGTTTTAAATAACGAACAACAGATGTTTGAAATCTACTCTTGCTGAGGTTAATGTAACATGGACACAACGTAAAACGCATCTTATTGAAATGGAGCTTTTTATTAGGCGCGCCTTGAGACAAAAATTATTGGTCTTACGATTTTTAACCGACTTCCCAAAGGAAAGAGGTTATCTATTTGTCACGTATATTATTTTTAACGCCAGCCATTACTGTAATAATATTTCATTATATGAATTTAAATACACGTATTATTTGAATTTGAATACATGCATTATTTGTATGTCATTGGGTTTATTTTATTTTTGTATATTTTATGAACGATTAATGAATATAAAATTAAACCTTATTTTTTTTACATTAAATTTTAAATTACCTTATTATTTAATTTTCTTTGTGATTGGGTTGATTTAATTTGAGGATACCTTTTGGTGGGGAATGAAAAGTAACATCTAATTTGGTCATAAGATAATCTACACTATATGCCGCACTAGATTTCGTTTATTCCTTGTTATAAAATTATGACAAATAAAATAGGTCTGCAAATTTGGTTCTACAACTAACACTTTGTTCTCTAATATTAATCACCAATCCGCCATGTTTTGACGTCACGGAGACTACCTGATGAAGGGCGCTGTCCCTTAGATAAGAATGTTTGTTTCAGACACTTAGTATTGTTCTGTTATCAATTATGAGATAGCTGTCGAAACTTTAGGGTTGAGAGTAAACCATTGCATTTGAAGTCTGCGAGTTTGAAGAGTCAACATTGTAGGGTAAGGATTACATGATGGCGAATTGTCAACCTTATTCTTTTGTTGCAATAATATTTAACAAGTACAAATAAATTGATACACAAACACTGATTAACTAATTTTTTTTATTAACGGCGCGACGAGATTTTTAGCCGGCAAATACCCCCTTCCACTGAAACGCTAGAACCGTCTAGAAATAGGTATTTCGGATGTTTTTCAGTCAAAACATACTCGTTCCACCTTAGTCAATACTTGTTATTGAATGAAAAAAAAACAACTGCCAACTTACAATTACATTTGAAATTCCGTTGCTTGTCTCTTGATACATTTTTAGTTGTTTTGGCATATCCACTTGTTTCTTTCACTAGATACAGCAAGATACATCGTACAAGACTTCGTTCTGACAGAAACATGTTGAACCTAAGTTGATACCATTGCAATCTACCATATAGTCCAGTGTATTGTATTGTATTATACCCAGGGCTCATGTAGTATTTTAGTCAACTAGATACGAGAAAATAAAGGGGATGCTCTGAGATGAAAGACGGAGAAGAGGCTAAAGGCCACCACGCTAGGGAAACACCGGTGAGTTCCATTTGAGATCCCGGGGTTTCCCTACTAGCTCATTGCGGTCACCGAGGGGGTTTTAGTGGTTAAAGATCTCACAAAACTCCACTCTTTCCCCAAAAGGTGGCGTATCTTTTAGATCTTTCCTCCAAAGAAAGATATGAGAAAAAATGTATTTACATCCAAAAGTATGTACCTTTCCGAAGTTTAAGACAAGATTTTCAGCTACATAAGTACAGCAATATGCTGCCCTCAGAAGCACTACAGCGGTATCAATGCATTTAAAGTAAGTTTAGACAAAAGTGATGTTATGTAAAACATCGTTTTCTTGTATCGCTTAGTAAATTGAGATAAAAAGATATTTTCAAACTAAATTTTTAATAATTTTAAACTAAGTTACTACCATTCGGCGTAGATCATAAGGTGCAGATCATAATTACTTAAGCTATCTAAAGCCATAAAAATACACATGTTTTTTTTAATACCGCTTTTGAAAATCTTAAACTTATATTTTTCATATATTCTTATATTTTTCATTAGTTAAGGAGACAACGCTTATGTGTCATATATTATTTTTAATTGAAGTAATGACAGCGGACACGTGTCTTTGTATCATAAAATGTTTCATATATGTTTTATATGAATACCATTACTTTGCGTGAACTAACACGTGCTATGACGATGAATCAGTTTTATCGAATTGGCGAATGTACTCAAGTTTTACTTCTTTGAACTGAGATGTAGAGTTCAGATTTCAATAGCAAGTAATGGATTTTTTATAAAGTTATCTTTTGGTATTCTAACGTTAACATTCTTTGTATTGCGTTTGAATAATAATACTTAGTCCTATAGAAGTCAATAAGAAATAATACTGTTTCTACTGCTTTCCTTGAGTTTTTAGTTAGATCTATCTAAATATTAGTGACAAGGAATCGAACCATGAACTTTGCTCGCCATACTGTCGATGGCATTGCAAATTAGCGGTGAAGAATAGTAAATCATTCATGTATTTAAGTTATTACAACATTTATATTTGGAGCTTATACGCTACTAATGACATGTTAAACATAATCATTACAAAAACATCCTTCCTGTAATTTTATAACTTTAACTATTAATACATTTCCAACAAATAAGACCTTTATTTGTTTGAAATGTATTTAGTCACTAACATGTTACAAACATGAATATTTTTCTCAATTTACCAAATAAAAAGATGAACACGATAAAGCAAAAAAGCAGCTGTTCTCAAGGTCCTTCTCAATACTCGACAAAGTTGAACATTCACAAGTAATATTTCATTCTTGGCAATTCAAAAAAATCCCTAATTCAACCATTTAGCTTCAGCCTGTCACCGTCGTAACAGATCGGTTGGACTTCCCCGAAACTTCCTAGTGAATCGACGTTTAAATGCATCCCTTTCACTCCTCAAACAATCCCATACGTGCGAAAGAGACAATGGGCAATTTACACAGCTTTTAGGTCAGGTCGTAAATCTCTACTTTCGCATCGATTCTGCGCCAGCGCATACAAAGTGGATGCGCCGACGCGAGGAGATAAGCAAAATGTGAAATCGAATAGGTTACTTAAATATATCTTATCTTGATAATAAATTGCCATGGTCAGTACTGGTCTAAGGAATGGTACGCAATCCCTTATGGTACTGTAAACAATCTGATTTGATAAGGCTAGTGAGAACTTTTCACGCTAAAAGCTGGTTTGTCTTATAGATAAGACGTTGAAATGCTTTCTATGCAAACGGAATGTTTTGCATTTTTCATATCGTTTGAGATTTGTCTTGTCGTTTATCGCGCATATTATTTATAAGCGTATGAATTTGTAAGAATTATTTTATGGCATAAGCTACAATTAAGCAATGTTTATAAACTTCCATCTCGAGGAGTATGATTAAATGGTCCAAACAGAATTGTAATTAGGTAACAATGATGTGTTGAAGCTATTTTTAAATGTTGTTTTGAAACTGGTTTCCGCATTTCATTTTTACTTTTATTTTTTTAATATTTTTTTCACTTTTATATCTATATGTCTTTATGCAGACTACTATCTTAACCTTAAAACTGTCATTTGATGAACATGCCCACTTATATGTTTTTTACTGGCGACCATATTTTTCATTATGTCTCGCTATAATAGATTTAGTTAAAGTGCCATATTATTCAAAGACACCACGTGCTTAAATTCTCCATGTGCTATATTGGTAGTGAATTTATGTGCCTGCCCTAATTACCCTTTGAAAGTTTTCAAAAATGAAACTCGATTAGCAATCACCAAAATCGTGGCAACCTTTATAAGTTAAACGAAATTCACATCATTACATTATCTTGTCATGTAACAATTCGCTTCACTCATCACGACCGAACATTTGGTAGTTGGCGTCACGGAGTCACGTCGTATGGTCCTTATTTTTTAAACTTAAAGTTCATAATGGAGTAACTGCAAGTCCTGCTGAGATGTGTGATGTTTCGGTACCTCGAGTCCTGATTTAGCAACACTTTCACGTCAGCGCCTGTCGGCTTTACTCCGATACTTAGATACTCGGTTATATAAACCCGTCTAAAAGTTCAAAGAATGTTCCGAGAACAACTTAGAACAAGTACTTATAATGACTAGGTTCGAGCGCTGTTCCCGCGTGTATTCTCCTCATTACAAATTTAAATCTGCTATTATTAAATAACTACAATTTAATAATAGCAGTAGTTATTCCACTTAAAGTTTTCCGAGATTTACTTGACGTAATAACCTAAACCTTTTACCAGAATTGTTAAATTTTAATTTCTTAAAGGACAACTCTAAAATCTCTTAATCTACATAATTAACGAGAGTAATCCTAATTTCTGTAAGTTCATTAAACAAAGTAAACAATACTATTAAAGGTCGTAAAGCCGTTTGTTGAAAAGTCGTTCTCAAAAGTCGAAACGAGTACAAAAATAGTAAACGAAGAGATAATAAAAAAACAACGAATCGTAGAAATGAAAACCGAGCCACTTTTATATTTCAGAATTACAGCGGGCTTGTTTAGTAACTGGGCATTAAAGATAATTAAAAGAGAAACAGCCTGAAATTCTTTGTCGCGCAACTTTTAGCGGGTCTTGCGTAACGAGAGTTGCTAAGTACTGCGAGTTGAGTTGAGTAGTGTCTACTGAGTTAAGGATTTAAGGATGCTGGTAGGAAAATTTATTCCGATTTTTAACATTCGCGAGATTATTGAGTAACTTTCTCCGATTACACTTATGGTTATTTGCTACTGTGCTTTTTAAAGCATGAAATGATGCAAGGAATATGTTGTAAGTAATCTTCGATTTATGAAGATATTTTTCACCTACACCAGGTTTTTTCAAAGCGGAATGAGGACTTACTCTAGTCCAGATTTCAAATATCAGCTTCAAAATGAGTGATAAGACTACAAAAGATATTTCGAAGCTTTTCTATATTAAAGTCTTTGGAATTCTTTAATATAACCAAAATAGTTATTCATGTAGAATTATTCAAGAAGGCAAGTCTCTGGTTTACTAAAATTCTTTGTCATGTAACTTTTGGGATACTAAGTACCCGTCCGGGGAACAAAGCTGACAAGCGATGAGAACCATGACATGAAAGTGTTTCGTATCTAAAATTAAGACTTGAATAATGTTCCCGTTTTGTATCGGGTTTGATGTTTTACGCTTGAAATTTGCTGGAAAATGTTTATATTTTCCTTGAAGACAGTTATTGTTAGCGCTCTGTCATGGAATATGACTCTGATTGTAATAACTCTTAGATATTAGGATTAGAATGACAATTGATAATACCACAATGAAGTTCGACATTTCGAGTCATTCTGATTTGAAACTTATGAAAAGAAAATGCATCACGAAAAAGGAACAGATACGTCTATAGGATTAACTCGGCGGAAATTTAGGATAGACTAAATTGTACATTAAATTAATATATAGTATATAACTTACATTACAATATTAATTTTCTATTTTATTGTTTAAGTTCGGTTCAAAATAATAAACCTATTTTTATCCTAATACTTCTGATACGCTATGCCTACCCATCGCAATTTTTTAGGCTACTTTTCAGAAGATTCACTTCTGCCGTGTGTGAATGGATCGCACACACTTTTTAATAATGAAACAATAGTAAGTCTGTCTTTACGTTTCAGTTTAACTATCTTTGCTTCCTGGATAGAATTTAATTAATAAGACAAATGTTTATGACAAGCTTTTATATTGATCTAGTCCAAGCCTAAATAAATATTTATAATATTTTCTTTCCTGCCGTCAAAGTTGTCTGTTAATGCTATGATTATGACATTAGTTACTTATTTAGGTCAATGGCTGCCAGATTTCGTGAATCGACAGCACATGTGCGTAATTCGGGCCAGGATTAACCGAATCGCGACAAGGGAAATTGTGCCCCACATTCGAACGAATTCGTCGATCAAGCAATAAATAGGTCGATCAACGCTTGAGTTATTAAATCATATTTTATGATTCGTTTACACAATCTCACGCGTGCTGTGTATATTTATAATTTTTACTACTGTAAAGGTTGTTTTTGGATTAAATTTGCTGTGACGGATAGTTTCCATAATGCGATGAGAAGAGGAGTAATATGAAATAAACAATATTGATGATGTTACGACTGCTGTAAATCATTAAACAATAGTTGGAAATAAGAATAACAATAGATACAACAAATCAACAAATAGTAAACAGATGATTGATAGCGAAGATAATATAGAAATAGATAAAGTTAGTTTACTCCAAAATAGTACTACATATATTATGAAAATTAGTCACGAGATTACTCAACTTATTTTTGGAACAGGAAACAGAATATTCGATGCTGCATTGAATACATTTGAACCAGACGTACGCCCTCATACAAAAGTTCAAGAGCTATTGTAACGATTAGATTATCTCCGAGCCATCTATTGCATAATCTTCGGAGTTGGCACCAAGTGAGAGAGTGAAGCGGGCTAACATCGTTGCAAATTGAACTGGAGTTGAAACATTTTCGTGTAAACCCGTGTTGTTTTCTATTTTTGCTACATTTTACCGTGAAATCTTGTTTAAGGGAGGTTTAGAGAAAGGTTTTTCATTTAAGATAAAAAGTGAACAAAAAAATAAAACAGAATTTGATGAAAGCTCTTGAAAATCTTATATGTTTTGCATTCAGGAGTAAGATACTTATTATTTTGTGATTGTAGCCAAATATATCAAACTATTCATCAATATTTAAAGATTCTAATCATAATTAAAGTTAGAATGATGTAACTTAGCATATATTACATCAACAGAAACATCTGCACTAAATATTTTTTAATAATTTATGCCCGAGGTTATGAAGGCGTTTGCAAATTAAACCACGCTTAAACATAACCAGGGGGGAGGTACCAATAAAACGAGGCCGCAACAACATCACTGTTTCGGATCATTAATTTGACACTTGGAATGGCTTAAAAGTATCACAATGGTAGAGTGGAACGCCCACAAAACGGCAGGTTAAAGGTTGGCCATCTTTTAAATACGACTTCATGTGGTTGGGCAACTCCATTTTTTGTTAATGGATATGTAATGAACACGAACGAGTGAAGGTGTTTTGAATAGATCGTGCGTGTGCCTGAAGATCACTTTAATAAATTGATGTTAATAGTGATTTACTTAATGTTGATGTAACATCCTTTAGACCTACGAATGAATGGTTGTTGTCTTATAATGTTGTGATTTTCACGAATTCATTACTAGATAATTTAAGTTTCTATTCGTATACTGGATTTAAATATTGGACTTTAATATAACCAAAATTCATTTTACTATCACTAATTGAATATGTCTGTTATCCATGCGCTTAATGAATCTGCGATTGACGTCAACCAAAAGTAATCCTTCGAGTTTTGGGCCGTTAATTATTTTTATGAAACCTAACGTTTTTACGAGACACTCTTTTATTCTTGCGATATCCAATACGAGGGGATTTTTATACCGCAACGCAAGCAACGTCGTTTTTATGAGTCATTTCACTCTTTTCATGGTTCAGTTATCGATATGTGGCACGTATTAAATTTAACAGCCGTCCTGATTTCTCACTACCTGTGGGGTATCTTTTTTGTGCTACGGCCGTTTCCTGATTTGGACCGAATTTGCTTGCTGGCGTAAATTTAGACCTTGCGACAACGCAAATTGCTTGTTTGATAGTTTTTCGACCGAACCAATTTTTATCCGGCGACTGAAACTTTTGCGACATTTTGAGTGACTATGCCTACGATATTCAACGTTGGATAAAAAAGAAACTAGTGGATGTTTGGTAAAGCGTGGACGGACGGAATATGCGTCCGGAATGCCTAAACCTACGAAACTAAAGGGAATCACTTGAACGGGACTTGGGAAGTCGATCAAAGTGGGATTTACGTTGAGACCCGTTCAGGCCCGGCACGCGGAGGGTTGGTTAAGTCTTTCAAATTGAAATTTTGTTTTTGTTTATTTAGATTGTCAGGTGAGCTCTCCCGGCTACAGTCTGGAGTGTACCTTCTGAAATTGGTTTTCGATACTTTTGTTTTTATCTATTCATTTAAATATTGTTTGTTCAATTCCTATTCCTCTTAGGATAGTATAGAATCCGTCGTTGTTTGCATATTATTATAATTTCTTTGATGGTCGTGTTGGAATATTTTAGAAGATAAATTGGCTCTGTGGCAGCCCTGTTTGTTGTTGGTTTTCGCTGACGTTAAGTTCTATACTCTCAACCCTAATCCCTCCCCTTGGTGTTTCGCTGCACTGTAGCCGGACTAGACTCAATTTGCATAAGCATTTTATCTGAATCTAGTTATTCGTTGCTTCGCGAATTACATTCAATCTTGATAATTAAAGATTTATTTCCCATCTGTGTGTTACAATCCGAGGCCTTCTTAATGAAGACTTGAGGTTTTTGCTGTTCGGGTTAACAAATGGCTACGGAATTCAAATTTTGTATTCTTGTTTATATTGTAGTCGTTAAACGTGTATAATTTTTTTAATGCATGTAACTCAAAGAGTTTTTGACGTAGCAGCTTTACCCCCAGAACATTGTGTTTGATTCCCCGTTCAACACATATCAAAATTGATTAAAACCTCATAAGGATGGTACTTCTGTTCTTGTCTTTTGTTATGTAATTATTATTCATATCATTTACAAGTATTTACAAAAACTCAACAGTTCTAAGTATATACAATATAATATATACAAATATATATATTTTTAATTATTAAACGAAATAAAACAAAACAAAACCTATAAGAAAACCAAAAAGATGTCATCGGTTCACTTATCTATAGGGCGACTAACGTAGCCCTCGAGAGTAGCAACGCATTTTTGATCTGCTTCAGATAGAACCCATTAAATAAAGTTGCTTACAAATGTCCACGGGCGGCAGTGACCACTTTCCATCAGATGGACTACATGCGTTGCTACTTTGATCTGATAGAAAAAAGAACAAAAAATACAAAGTACACAGCATTTAAATTTCTAAGCTTCATTTCAAACTAAAATACTGCTTAATAGAGAAATATAATCCGTAAATATTCCTCCTGAAAATGTATAACGTAGATTCTAAGCTTTCAGTTATATTACCAGTTCATTCTAGTTCGGAACTAACTTTAATGTGTTATGGAATACATTTGATTACGCGATCTATCTTCATTATTTACGTTTTAAGCTTGTTAGGTACTTGTATGACTGCGAACGTTTAACGAGAGAATTTAGCGAATGAGAGAAAGATCACGAAAAATATGAATATCGGCTAACGATGTAATGGTCTCACAATGTTAAATTCTAAGGATAATGAGATGGTCAGCATCTCATCTAGGATATTTTGTTACATTGGAGTAGTAAACGAGCATGTAGTCCAACCGATGGTTAGTTGCCACTTCCGTTCATAGACATCTGTAACCAACTTCATATAGAACAGAGTCTATTATCTAAAGTCAATCACAGATGCCTTGCTACTCTAGTGTAGATTCAAGATGATCGCTTCAATTAAAAGTAAACCGGCAACCACACCTTACCACCAAAACGCAAGAACTGCTTCACGTTAGAAATAGGTATAACCACTTCTCATCAGGTGACCTGCATGATCGTTTTCTACCTTTGAATCTTATAGAAAAAATATCCCTTTTTTTTTATTTACTCTCTTGTTCAAAATATTTGACGATCCGAGAAAGATAACTAGAAATATGGATTTTGGGTAACGCTGTAATGGTCTCACTTGAGGGTCAGCTTGACGACCCGCCTGGCGGAGCGGTCACCATACCGGTCTGACACGCAGTGAGTTCCGAGTTCGATTCTCGGCCAGAAAGGCATCTGAATGATGAATTTAAATTTCTGTTCTGGGTATGAGTTTGTGTATTCGTATTTGTGTGTGTCCATGGCACCTACGACATACGAGAAAATGCTAAAGTGGAGCTATGAATGTAGAAAGCGATATTATTTACGTAAGCTTCGTAGCTTATCGACCGCAGTGAGTCTACTGGTTCAGTCCATCTTTTATTTAGAACTTGAGACTACACTTTGTATATCAATACGTCGTTAGGTTCTTCATTGAGATCATCTTAAAGTATTTATGTACTGTTAATTATATTTTCGTCAGCACTTGTTTTGCTGAACTCGCTGATTATTTCTTGCTTATGGCTGTAGATTGATTATAATTTTTATAACATTATATCATTGTTTAGTATTTATTTATAATTCCTTAACAATTTTTGCTGACTGTAGTTACTATTATTTTGTGTGCTTCTGGATTAAGATCGTTAATGGGTAATAGATTTCAATATAAATTAATTTCGTATTGTACAATAGTCAAAAACTTGTTGTTTTTAACTTCTATATCTTGAACGTTAATGTAATCTACTGACAAACGTCACGTAATAACAATAACAATACATATACACTTACTATACAGAGTTTCAGTACTTTGGAACGCCTTGTGTTCTTTTTCTAAGCACTTCATCCTACTTATTATTTTCTCTCCACTGCCTCATATTCCACAGCTGTAATGCATTTAAAACATACAAAGAATCTTAAAACTAGTAGCCGCAAGATAGCAATCCTCATTCGTGACAAATCATTCTTACCCACTTAAAAGTGACATGAAAATATTTCTTATCCCTCAGCACGTTACAAAAAGTCACAACGCACGTCGCGATATTTCTCCGCGTCTTTAAAAGACTATAAAACAGTGCGCAGAAGGAAGTATCAAATCAACACGTCCATATACACAATACCACTTAATGTCCGTCAGTGTGTTTTAAATCCTCTTCATATATTATGTTAGAACCATGTGGCATTCACTGTTTATCACATTGTTTACTTTTCCCATAACTATTGCTATAGAGTTGAGAATCGTGTGTACTTTCAGAAACCTATATCTCGCCAACGTTATAAATGCGGCCAGTTTAAGGCTTGCTGTTTCATTTTGGATCTTTTAGTCTTGTAGTACGGTTTGTATGGATTTTTCTGAAGTTATTGAACGTGTGATCGGAAAATAGATGCCCGTCTTTGTTTGCGTTTCAACAGATGAGGGGCAGCCGAACAAAACATTTTGGGTGTTAACAGTTTTTAAACAATTTTTGGTTCGTTAATCCATCGGCGCGGTGTTATCTCAGAGATTTATGAAACCAAACACTTTTGTGGTTTTATGAATTCTCCAATTAGGACAGCGTCAATTAATTTTGACTTAAAGATACTACTTAAACGTTACATTTTAGGCTTGAGAGTTGATTTGTTTCTTGAATAAGAAATAACAAAAATGCAGTCCATCTGATGGTAAGTGGTCACTGAATCTTCGGACACTTTAGGTCCGAGGACTAAGATGGAATGCCTTGTAATGTGTTACCTTATCAAACCCTTAAAACCTTTTTTTTTTAATTCCGGCGCTCTTTCATATAGGGCCACCATCTCTGCGCATGGGAGCAGCAACGCATCTGTGATTGACTTTAGACAGAACCACTGTTCTATATAAAGTCACTGATATCCGAAGGGCAATATATAAATAATGACTACTTACCATCAGAAGGATAGTATGCTAATTTGTCACTTCAGTCATTCAAAATAAAATAGGTATGGCGGTGGTGCTGAAGTTTAGGTTCATATAGGTAGGCCCGTTCCTATAATACATATAAAATTATTTCTCATCCCGTCCTTTGTATCCAGTTAAATATTATTGTTGCAAAAATGACGTGTGTGCCGCGGGCCTTTCTTGTCAGAGGTCGCAGTACAACGATTAAATACAATTTCGGGCGCTCCCGAGTGCCCTCTAGCACTTCCGGGAAGCCTAGCGACTTCCGGCGCCCGACTTCCGGTGGGATACCGCGCGTTATTTCATACTTTTTTGAAGTGCCTTTCAGAGAGCCTTTTTTGTCCTGAAATAAAGTTTCTGAAGGAAACGCTGCGGTTGTGGAAAGTAATGTACTCGAAAGGCAAGGAGAAATGGCTTTTTTTAACAATGTACAAAAGAAACTCATGAGTGTCTTTCTACAGAATAATTTGAGGTTAACCTTTCATTGTTCTAGGCGTTCAAACTTAGTTCTTAAGGTTTGCTACCCTGAGAACTAAGTTTGAACGCCTAGAACAATGAAAGGTTAACCTGTGTGTATCTGTGGCCGACAGGTAGGACTTTAATCCTATCTGGAGTTCATTATCAATGCCCATGAGTAGCTGTGGCACGTACTGTCAGAAGGCATGCTGATTTGCCATTTCTATAATCCATCCAATTTATAAGCCATTTCTATATATTAAACTGTTGACGATCATAGACATAGATCATAACAGACGACTACAAAAGCCTTAAAGACATTTTAGTACAACTGTTTCGCCGTAAACCTTAGTATATCTGTTACACGGAATTTTATGAACATAAAAAATGTTTTTCAAAACAAATATAGATTAAATCTTTAAGACCCAGAGAGACGGATCTTGAAAAATGTTAAGGTAAAGTCTATCCTCTAATTAAAGTAAATATTTCGTTGTTCGCATGATAAGTAGGCGTCATTCCCAATAAAATTAAACGTGTTTAGAATAATCCCAATCCTCCAGAGGTGAGATGGAAAAGCGACCCTCAAAATGAACAAAAGAACTCAATTATATATAAAGTGACCTTTGTATGGGATCGTTGTAGTTTTGGTAACTGTAGTCTCTTTGGACTACATAGATGTACTGCCACCTTATTTATAGAGGTGTGTGTATACCGTTCGAATCGAATCGAATCGAAAATTATATTCGATTCGAATTGGAATCGAATAAGTCGAAAAAATTCTAACAATTCTTGAATTATTGAAATATGTATTCTGTATGTATTTAAATTAGACTGTGTTCTATTGTTTCCAATTAAAATTTTACTGATCGACCTCAGATCAATGGAATTCTCATTCACTGAGTGAATCAGTGACTATTCAACCAGCGAAATTTCACTGATACATTTTAAGAGAGAAAACACTTGAAAATTAGCGAATATCAAAATTTTCGAGACGCATTCTAAAATAATCGTTTTAAAAAATATATTTATTTCGATTTCTTGTCGAATTATTAGTTTTTTGTTCGAACTATTCGATTCGAGTTCGAATCTATAGTTGTATTTTACACTTTTTCTAAGAGTACTATTACATAGTGCTACAGAACCATGTCAGTATGGAGTTAATTGTTTGGTGAAGGATGTAAGTAAAAAACCCTGAATGAAGTTAAACTCGAACTTAAGGTCGGTCGGCAAGGCATGACAATTGCGGCGACCAATACTCATTGCAGCGAGGTACTAAGAACTTGCTGATTTGTCTTAATATAGTGGTAAAGTATCCAAGAACAAAAGCAAAATTCTGATATCCTTCGATCCACTTGGAACAATGAAATACATAAGCGTGTAAATGATGCCGTACTTAGGAATATTAAGCTGAGTACATAAGGGTGTGCCTGTGTTAAGAAATTACTTAGCTCCGTCTTTTCTTAAATATTTCGGGAGTTAAGAGCTATTGCTTTATCGGGAACAAGAGGTTAAATCATTTATATGTGTATATGTAAAACATTTCTAAGATATATTTATGTAAGTTAGTTATCTTTTTAGCTCCGCCCGCTAAGGGCGCGTTTATCACGGTAATGAGTGTGTGATGTGATGAGAAGCATTTTTGTTGAAGTAGCATTCGCATTTATTACATTATTAAGATTAATAATGGTATAAATAAAATTCAAATTGATTTCAGAATACTTGTCAGTTTCTTATTACTGTGATTTTATGCAAGGAAGCATAAAACAATCACATTTTTATATGTCCGTCTGTATATATAAGTTTGTAATGGAATCTGAAGTGGTTTATACTAGATATTTAAGTACGTAAAACGTCAAGTTTATTTAAGTCTCACAATAGTTCCAGCCTACTAAATAGATTTCAAAAATATGTTTTCCCGTGATCTATTTATTATAATAATTACTACTTGAAGCCGAAATTATTGTGTTTCTCCATCTTACTAATACATATTATAATTACGAAATATTGTAAAGGTATATGTATGTTTGTCTGTTTCACGCAAAATAACTGGTCTGATTTCGCTGGATTTTTTTGAAACAGTTTATGACCTAGATTAAATAAAGCGAGCGAAACCACGGGAATCAGCTAGTAATATAATATTAAACTTAGTGTACTTTATATACATCGATTCCATGTCAGAAATGTAATTTAAGCGAAGTTGCGATTAGGCAAGCGAACCCACGAGGCGAACCTAGTAAAATAAACTCGAATGCTCTTGACAGGTACTACAAAGTTTACAGGATGCACGCTGAAAATTTAGGCTTCCCAACTAAATTAGTGTAGGCATACACATTCGTCTGTAGAGTAACTTTAATCAAGTTAGCTCTGAATGATCTATTAGTTGCGAACTCGGCTTGTAATTAACTTAGTCTAGTACTTATGAGAGATTAGATATTTTTAGACCTATTAGAATTGAGATATTTTGAGGTGTTAGTTAAGTTAATTACTCAACTTTCATTACCGTTCTAATCTTAGTAATTATTTAGTAAAATGGCCAATCCTTTGTAGCTTAGTCGGTACAGTCTTAAAATTATTCAATTATTCATTGTGAATTGAAAAGCCGTATAGTCTTATATCACAAACATATTACATTTAGTAACCAATCGAGGGTAAATAAACTTTCCCCATATCATAGACTTGTCTATTGATTTGTAACGAAACAGCATATTACTTCTTGTTAAACGGACTGCAGCCAACCAGCCAGCTAATAATTATCTGCCTCTTTATTACAAAAACCATGACCACGGAAGTATTATCAAAACCGCTAAGGGATTTCATAATCAATGTACATTTCATGACCCCAAAAACAATACTTAACGGAGCGAGTAACCAGACCTGTCGCCGATAAACCTCGCCGTTTCAAATGTTACGTAAAGCAATAAAACTCACCGAAATAAAATTCGTATACATCCGAAATACGTACGTTGAACGCTTATTTATTATTTTTGTTTACAACAATGTCAAACGCAAGGCAACGCGATCTATCAGGCGAGCAGCGCTCCTGGCGGTCGGCCAAGGAAACTATTTCGAAAGCCCTGTTAATAGTTTGAGAGTCCGCGCGTGTGCACCCACCCTTTGAAACTAATAGTTTTTGGTGATCAATTAGGGACTTTAAAGCTTACCACTATAGTTCTCGTGATCCGTGGAAGATAATAGGATAAATAAGGCGTTTATTAAAAAAACCGGCCAAGTGCGAGTCGGTTTCACGTACTAAAGGGTCAGTACCGTTATCTATAAGACAGCAAAAAATCTCGTTTATTGTATGGGAGCTCCCGTTAAATATTTGTTTAATTCTATTCTATAATCTTTTACTTATTAAAGTTAGGCTTTATTATTATCATAACTTATTAATTATTAATGTGACAATTATTATGTCGATACAAATCATAGTACACATTTGTCAACATATCGCTTTGCTAGGATAGCCGCACAATTTAAAATTTTAAGTTAAAAATGCAGGTTTATCCAAAAATCACCTAAAATTGAAAGGTTGAAAATTTAAGTACACCGTTAATAATGATATATTACTGCACATTTATTATTTAAACTACATTTTAAAAAAAAAAACTGTGTTATTTTTACCTGGCCCTCCTGTAGAGTAAGCGTTGAGTTATGTTAGTATTGAATCCAAGTAGCGGTATAATGATTCGGGCAATTAAAAATCAGCCTTTTACGATGATCCCTAAAAATATGCTTATAGTTCAAGTTAAATAGTGGTCTTTAGGGCCCTTAACATTAAGTGTACTGCGTGCTTGTTCACCGTTCCATAAAAAACATATAAGGACGGCAGCGCTCCTGGCGGTGCGCCAAGTAAACTATTTCGAAGTTGCCCTGTTAATAGTTATGCCCAAACCGCGGACATACGCCTTTGTAATTAATACCTTCAGTAAAAATGACACCGCACTTTGACGTATCCTTAAATAGCTAACTGAAATAGACGTTGTTTTCAGTTTATAAAAGGTTACGTAGCAGATATTTGGTTACGTAGCAGATATATCGTTGTAACTGTATCGTTATTATCGATATAATAAACTTGTTACCGATATCGTTGCACATATTCAACTTCATGTTCTTTCGCTTTCGCAAGTTTTAAAAGTCGAATAGAAGCGTAAATAATATAAAATTGAGAAGTGTTTTGATATTGCCGTTGTTAAATTAGCATACTTTTTACTAGGTAGAACCAGTGTAGTTCGAGCGGGGAGGACCACGGCCACACCTATTTCTAGCGTGAAGCAGTTCTTACGTTTCGGTCGATGGGTGTGGTTGCCGGCTCATTTGTATATGAGTCGAACATCTAAGTCCTCGGGCAACGCACCAGTGCTCGACTCCAGATAGAAACCCTGTTTTATATGAAGTTTCTAATCCATGGGCAGCAGTCACCACTTACCATCAGATGATCTGCATGCTCGAATGCTACTTCAGTCTGATAAAAAAACTGCTTTTATTATAACAGTTAACTGTATCAAGTATATCGATACGGTACGATATAATAATATATGAATAACGGTTTTTATTATTTTTCGTATATCATATCCATGCCTTGACTGAAATAATTCTCTAATATTGGAGGTGTGTATATTTCTCATCGTTATTTGTTTTTTCTGTCAGCTTGACGTTTATTCGTTCTGTGATATGTGGAAAAATGATTTAGTGGCGGCGAGATTGGTCGATGTTCTGTATGATATTAAACGTTATATTAAGATGTGTTACATATATTTTATTTTAGTGTGTTCTCATTTCTTTTCAGTTAATTTTATGTTGACGTTGGAGTGATGTTAATATTATAACGGTTATGTTTTCATGTTAATGTTCTCTATGTGTATACAATTTTTGTTTTTATATTTATTCCAATTTTATAGTGAGTAAATGTGAATGTCGGAAGAGAATTCTTTCGAAATCTTTTTATAGGCTTGTAAATGCTTATAATTCAAAAGGATTATGTATGAATTCATTACGAGTATTTGTTCATTCATCGAACAACAGTGTTAAAAGCTGTTTTATATACGCTTACAGGAATGCTTACACGAGCCATTACACTTTAGTCGTTATGGATTAACTGTGGCCGATTTCAGGTAGGATTCTAGGGGTAGTAGTAGGGGTTGATTACAGGTGTCCATTGGTGGCAGTAATTAATTCTATCAATTAGGTGCCATGTACGTACTTCGATCTTATGTAAAAAACAAAATGGCTAATTGAAATACATCGATACATCTTAATATGCTACGGTTACTCACGATACCCGGTTTTTCATTTTCTTCTTGTTGCCGATTATGTCGAAAAGAAATTCAAAAACAGCATGTCGTGAATATCTACTCGTAACGTTTTAATGATAATACTAGTTTAAAATAAAGAATGCTTGAAATTTCCATTCAACCCAAAAAATAGCACCAGAATCCTGTAAAACCGTGAAGTAAACACGAACTCCCATGATTCCTTCTTATTAAAATATAAATGCTGAACACCAACGATATAACCAAATAACCTACATACAAACCATTAACAAGTCGAATCCTTAACGAAAATGCAAAAAGTTGTCACTCCGTCACGAATGGAATTATCGCGTAATGAGAGGGGTGAGTGACCTGCGGGAGTGAATTTTGCAACCGCAGTAGGATGTAAGAGCACCTCGTGGCCTGCTCCAACGATGGCAGGGCTGTGACAAATGGAAAGATATTTTTTTAAATTACTTTATGACGAGTTATACGTGCGTGTCTTTTTGGGTTATAGAGGAGAGGGGGGAGGGGGATTGTATTGTAGTAAAACGATAAGATAAATAAAACGCAAAATAAGTAGGTATATATATTTTTGTTTCGTCATTTGTATTTTGTTCTTTGTATATTTTCTGTATGAGGATAAATTCGAAAAATGCCTTATGAAATAAAATTAGTTTTATACGTACATAAATCATTAAAAATAATTAAATATCATAAAATAATACGTATTACTTATCTATGTGTCGCTTTGATACTAATGGCACTGTATCTTTCGGAAGAAGACACGAAAAAAAAAAAATAACTGGGTGTGAAATGACCCCATGTTAGGACCGAATACATATTTCCACATCCGCAAAATACAGTTTCGAATATCGGTCTTTCTGTGTAGATATATTTCATGCCCCATTGTTTGATTGTACAAAATAGAATAGGATACATACTTAATCCTTTCAAAACAGACATCTGAATAAACACAACCTTTTCGTTTTGGGGTTCCATTGAAAACAAGATCACGTAACAATCATCGGCAAATCAATTATCCGGTTTGATCCAGATCAAACAAGAATATTCACGCGTCCACACGATTTACACGCGTATCTAAGCTTACAACTAGTTAGAAAAAAATATGAAAACGATTCGAGATTTTAATTCGCGATTTAAAAATATATTTTCCTATCGTTTATCAATACTAATGTTAGGGTATTGTATGAAATTTAAAATTTTGTTTTAAAATACGTTTTAATATTATTTGGATTATTCAAAATATTCCGCACTTATGTCATTTTATTTGTAATTACTGTATATAATTTATAGTTTCAGTTGCTTTGTATATGTGTACAATATTATGTATATGTGAAGATTAATGAACCTCCTTATATGTGTTTACCTATATAATTTTGTAAGATGAAGCATTTCTTATATTTTTTGATGTATTTATTTACATGTGCTCTTTTTCGCACAACTTTACACACATCAATTTTAAATGCATAGGTTCTAAAATCAATCAATTAAATGTCTATTCACTGCATACCACTTCGATTACACAGAAATAAACTCGTACTTATAAATAAACTTCTCACGCGTGCCAACCCTACGCTCCAATACGTCGAGAGCTTTCATCAAGTCTTTGAAATCGCCTCCCCGCGACCGGCGATGTTGCCAACAACCCTTGTTTTAAGGGAAAACTTATGGGTTATGGCACTCGTTCGAACGTTTTATTGCTGACATCCTGTAGTTTGTAGTGGAGTTTTTAATTTGAAATGTCTTTATGTCTCGTGCTCGTCTTACTGGAGTTATGAAACGTTCCAATTTATTATCTAAAGACGGAAGCATACATAGATAAATGAAAAGTGAATATATGTTTATTACATTTATATCTATACTTTCCTTCCTAGTAGATAGATAGGTTAGCTTAGCTTGGGAATAAAGGAAAATTTGGTTTAAGAATTTAACTAAATTAATAATTTAAGGGTACGAAGAATATACCCTATCTACCTTACTAGGTAGATAGGGTATGAGGTAGGAATTTTTACTCAGGAGGACCATGTTCAAACAAGGCACTTCTGATTAATTATCACTTGCTCTGACAGTATGTAAAAGACTGAAAAAGAGCGTGGCCGAGCGGTTACCATACCGATCTAACGCGCAGTGGGTCCCGGGTTCGATTCCCGGCCAGACAGGCATTTGAATGATGAGTTTAGATTTCTGTTCTGGGTC